>JASANE010009316.1:0-18597 GCA_030248225.1 Trileptium ribeirensis | reverse complement strand
AAAATAGTGACAGCGAAAAGTTTCTATTTTTAATTGTGATCAAGACCGTAATATACGTGCGGTGATCAGTTATAAATTAGTGAGCTGTCTTGAAAAAATGTCAACAAATTTGTGTGCATCTAAACTGGACGCACGCATGAGTTGCTTTATATATTTTAAAGATAGTTTGACAATTGCAATCTCTGCGACAACCATACATAACGCGCTTCCATGCGTACAACATATAACAGGAAGTGGTCCTTGTCCTGTACTCCAAGTAGTTTTAAGCTTAAAAACATTATATACTATCTTAGTTTTTTTGTATTACCTAGGTTAAATGGTGATGTTGCTTAGTGAACTTCTAAAGTTACCATCTATGCGCTTCCATGCGTACAACATATGACAGGAAGTGGTGCTTGTCCTGTACTCCAAGTAGTTTTAAGCTTAAAAGCATTATATACTATCTTAGTTTTTTTGTATTACCTAGGTTAAATGGTAATGTTGCTTAGTGAACTTCTAAAGTTACCATCTAATAGTCAATATGTTTAAATTACATATTATATCTTTGGAACAATGTGTATTCCATGCAAATTTTAAACCACATTCAAGGGGTTCCAATAAAAATATCATTTTCACTTATAAACAACAAATCTAATTATTAGTTGTATCTATATCTTTTAACTCGTAGATTAACTGCTAACTTTGCACTTTTAATAAATAGTAATATCAAATGTAGCATCGGTGCACACACTTAACATTGGCGTGCGGTTATATTGGCGTGCGGTGTATGCGCTATATTTCCTTAATTATTGGATGCGGGTTCGATTGCTTGGTGACAGGTTCCAGTTGGTCAAACATAGCCCGATACAGGCGTAGAAGGGACTAATGGAGTTAATGCTCTTATATGAAATGTAGCAGCGGTGCACTCGCTTAACAGCGCTATATTGGCGTGCTGTGTATGCGCTCTATTTCTCCCTTATTGGATTCGGGTTCGATTGCTTGGTGACAGGTTCCAGTTGGTCAAACATAGCCCGATACAGGCGTAGAAGGGACTAATGGAGTTAATGCTCTTATATGAAATGTAGCAGCGGTGCACTCGCTTAACAGCGCTATATTGGCGTGCTGTGTATGCGCTCTATTTCTCCCTTATTGGATTCGGGTTCGATTGCTTGGTGACAGGTTCCAGTTGGTCAAACATAGCCCGATACAGGCTTAGAAGGGACTAATGGAGTTAATGCTCTTATATGAAATGTAGCAGCGGTGCACTCGCTTAACAGCGCTATATTGGCGTGCTGTGCATGCTCTCTATTTCTTCCTTATTGGATCCGGGTTCGATTGCTTGGTGACAGGTTCCAGTTGGTCAAACATAGCCCGATACAGGCTTAGAAGAGACTAATGGAGTTAATGCTCTTATATGAAATGTAGCAGCGGTGCACTCAGTTAACAGCGTTATATTGGCGTGCTGTGTATGCGCTCTATTTCTTCCTTATTGGATCCGGGTTCGATTGCTGGGTGACAGGTTCAAGTTGGTCAAACATAGCCCGATACAGGCTTAGAAGAGACTAATGGAGTTAATGCTCTTATATTAAATGTATCAGCGGTGCACTCACTTAATAGCTCTATATTGGCGTGCGTGTATGCGCTCTATTTCTTCCTTATTGGATCCGGGTTCGATTGCTGGGTGACAGGTACGAGATGGTCAAACATAGCCCGATACAGGCTTAGTAGAGACTAATGGAGTTAATGCTCTTATATTAAATGTATCAGCGGTGCACTCACTTAATAGCTCTATATTGGCGTGCGTGTATGCGCTCTATTTCTTCCTTATTGGATCCGGGTTCGATTGCTGGGTGACAGGTACGAGTTGGTGAAACACAGCCCGATACAGGCTTAGAAGAGACTAATGGAGTTAATACTTTTATTGTTTTAACTTTCTATCAGAGCAATATATCATTGTCTCTTTCGATTTCTAAAATAATTAAATTTATATGAACAGTGAAAAAGTTCCAACCTGACACCGTAATATATTTAAATTTGCGCTACAGATATCGTGACACAGCGTCTGTTCAGTGAAACTCAAGTACATTACAAAATCCTGTTACGTCATTTGTGTGCGACCGCGAGCAAATTTATGACAATCAAAATTTTACCGTATAACAAAAACTAATTATATTGTAAATTATAAATTTTGGCAACTCCGATTTATGATTGCTTTCGTGGTTCTGGACTTTAGCAGCTCCGTGTTACTGATATAATATTTGATTTATTTTTCTTTGTTAGACAAATTACGACACTGGTCGCTTACATTAGCTAGTGTTTATAATATTGATACTACTGCTCAAAAATTTGAACTAATATTTAGTCTTTTAAGTATACATGCCGAAAAACGGGCTCAAGAAGGGCTACCCCTCTGAAGACTCGAACCCCCTTCTCCGGTTCCTGCTGCCTCTTAAGACTTGGAGCGTCACCATATATGCTTTTAAATCTCTCACTATAACACAATGCTGAATGATATTCAAATTTTAAAATATTAATTAATAGATTAAAAGAAATAATATACATGTGAATCTTGCAGCGTAAAGACTATTTTTCCCAAACGTTCCTCAGGGGAGCGCACTATATTATTGTTTGCAAAGAATTTCACTTATGCGTAAATTTTTACATCTATAAACCTGATCGCTGACTGCTCAAAATTGCGCTAGGCTTCATTATATCTAAAAATAGACCCTTTTCAAACTAAATTTGATAAAACCAGGGTCGTCCCAAAAATGGCTAGGCACCGGAGTTGGCCGGCTCCTTCCACTTTTAACTGACAAACGTGAAAAATAATTAAATAGTGGGATTATAATAAAAAGAATGTAAACGACTGGTCTTCTCCACTTTTTTGCCGCACCCTCCACTTTTGAATAGCTTGCGATGCCCCTGCACAAAACTGCTGCGCTCAGATTAACCGAATCAACATAGTTTTACCAAATGTCATGCGCTTCATTTAGGTTCTGCAAACCCCAATATAGATCGACACAGGTGATACTTTACAAATGTTTTAGCTTACTTGGCCTTGGGAATGTTAAAATTTGAATATTTCTGATCATTGTATTTTTTAATTGCTATAACCACCTTTAAAAGCTTTTGATAATTTTTCGTTTGTTTGTTTCAATCTCATTTTGTCAAATTGAATTAGCCGAATTTGAAATTGTATAAATGCTAAACAATATAGAACACGCGCTGTGACAAATATTTCAACTCTTCTAAAATCTTTTGTAAAACTTTTATCGACAGCTGCCTGGTGGTTAGCGTGAGCCTAATCATAAGTAAAAAGTTATAGGAAACGCAAGTCATTAGTATTCAGGGGTGTTGTACATCGAGCGTTTCCGCTAAACCTAATAGAATACTGCTTAGCCACGAAGAATTTAGGACTATCAAAGTTATAATTGCTCTCTTATACCAACGAAACTTCAGCGATTATTTCTATTAATGGTTATGCATTTTGGAGGAAAACTTATCTAATACTCTATTTTGCAAGTACAGAATGTGTTGCTTTTGCGTACCTCACAGAAAAGCGCAAATCGATAACAAAGTATGTCATAACATCAGGACCAGTGTCTTTGAAAGCGCCAGCGAAATTTTACGAAATGTTAGATATGTCACTTGTGATCTATACGAACCAGAAATTATCACTAGAGATAAATTAGTAGCCATTATTGTAAAACGCTTTGCAATCGGATCCGAGCTTAATATGGAAATAATACTTTGAATGAAGGGCTAGCATTAGTGATAATGAATGTTTTTGGTCAGAAATTGAAAAGTATGTTTACTAATTCTACTAACAGTAGGAATAGGATGATTCCAAATGCCTAAAAATACTAAATTATTGATAAAAGCCATGTAATATTCGGTTACGCTATTCGCACGCGAAGGTCATGGTTTTCATGCAGATCAAAAAGGCTTTGCACCCGCAGGGCCGAAGTAGAGTGGTTTCAAGGGCAATATGTCAGAATAATCAACGTCTTTATGAAAAATAGCTGCAACACGACCGTAGTCTATGCTATGGCGTGCTAATCGTCATTTGCTGGAAACACCAAAAATGGTAAAATTATATTTGGCATGACTTTAGTTCGGCTGTGGTAGAAAACGTGGACAGACTAGAATCTTATAGTTTGTTGTGCCGCATACCTCCTATGAGTGCTAAGTTTTGGCAAGCACATAGTCTTATGCGTGAGTTTAAATTTAGTGCCTAAACTATAGTTGTTTTTTCTTCGAAATATCAAAATGAAGCACGCAAAAAAACTCGCGGTCAATTTATGCAATCGGTACTTACATTTTAACGAATACAAATATGAGCTCAATGATTATGAACTCAATTTGCCTACGTGTACAAGCCTTAAAAGTGCACTTTTGTCCTTGCGCCACCGTACGATATGACAGTTCAGTTGACTGTGTTCGTAGGTAAAATATTTGATCAGGAAAGGTAATTGATAAAAAATGTTTTTCAACGAACAACCAAACTACTTCAATTTCTGAAGCCTGAAGCGTGTAAATCAGACGTATCTTTACAATGACATACATAATATATAATCATGGATAAGATAATTATTTGGTTATACGTTACGTGGTAAATTTGTGTGGATCGAATCACTTTAAACAATTTTGCATTCAGTTTTTTTAATTTGTTAAATTTATACGGCTAAAACGTTTCCAGTTAACCGGTTATATTCTTCTGAACCAAAGTTATTGTAATCCCAATAAATCATTAACCATTATCCATATATTATTTTTTAATACCAGCAATATAGCATATGTTGCACTCGTATTACTGTTCTTTTCCATATTTCTATTGACCAAACTTGTTATTTTGCTCCCGACTTCTATTTTCATATACCCGGCAACTGCGACGTGATCCTTTGCGGTTAATTAATTACACAGAACATTGTAAGTCTGTCCTAACGTAGCTGTCTGTGACATTTTGTGACAACATTAATTAGATTTGATCATTTGATTCTATGTACCAAATCCGGTAGGATCCAGGAACCTTTGTTGTTTCGGCCCAAGCTTTGTAGTTATTTATTACAGACCCAATCGTAATTTTGATAAATACTGTCTAAAACACTTCTTGAGATTTTTATAGAAGATGGCTGTAATCATATGACTCGGATCCCAGTAATATTAACAATTTTTGCGGACACCAGGTGTCGTTATAATCCTATTAGCGGCATAAATTAATGCTTATCTTATTTGGTTATTTTCTGACCGAACATTCACTACTAGGTGCACCATCCATGATTCCGTGTTCTGCTGCAATCCAATTTTAATACGCTTTTCTACATTAGTAACTGATTTATCGTTGTCGCGAAAAGAACATCTAACTTCTCATATCATTGCTGGTCGCCAGCGTGCGCAATTGCTGTGTCAATAGATATTGGCTCTGATGCCATCATAAACCTCTTAATCGAGCCGTTAAGACTGTTCAACACAGTCCAAGCAACACTTTTTCTATTTACAACGTCGAGCATTAGATATGCATTGCGGGATATGTACCCTTTGCGTGAATTATTCCCAGAAGTTGTTTTGGTCCTTGAGTCCGGTTTCTTAATTGTTGGATGATTCTTAGAGGATCTCCTTGGGCATCAAATGTTTTAGGCAATGCTCTGACTAAACTATAATTTTGCTGTAGGGTAGCTGCCAAGAACTTCTATTTTCTGGCGGCTTTGTTCCTCTAATCAACTAACAGTAAGTGGGTTAGGTCAGGCTTAATCCACTCACAAGCCTCGCTCGAAAGTATCTCATCAATCCCCGAAATAATCGGTTCAAGATACAGAATATAAAGAAGAGTTATTAATTTCTATAGCTCTACATTCTCTGTAATTATACGCTATTGTATTATTTTCAGTTGAAACAATCGGAGTATAATTCCAATGATTTTTCATAGTTTGTGTTTCAAGATGTTTCTACTTGTAGTCTCTAAGTAATGTATCTTCACTAAAATGCATCATGTTGTCTCTAAGTAATGTATCTTCACTAAAATGCATCATGTATTCTCTAAGTAATGTATCTTCACTAAAATGCATCATGTAGTCTCTAAGTAATGTATCTTCACTAAAATGCATCATGTAGTCTCTAAGTAATGTATCTTCACTAAAATGCATCATGTAGTCTCGAAGTAATGTATCTTCACTAAAATGCATCATGTAGTCTCTAAGTAATGTATCTTCACTAAAATGCATCATGTAGTCTCTAAGTAATGTATCTTGACCACTAAAATGCATCATGCAGTCTCTAAGTAATGTATCTTCACTAAAATGCATCAATAAGCTCTTTGAAAAGTTTTTAACCAAGTTTCACTTTTAAACTACCAAACTTGTTAAATATATATGTATGGCTAAACAATGTTTTACATTTATAGACAAAAACGCTTGTATATAATGCATCTTCACTAAAATGCATCACTAGGCTCTTTGATATGTTTTTAACCGAGGTTCACTTTTAGACTACCAAGCTTGTTAAATATTTATATTTGGCTAAACATTGTTTTACATTTATAGACAACAACGCTTCTATATAATGTATCTTCACTAAAATGCATCACTAGGCTCTTTGAAAAGTTTTTAACCGAGGTTCACTTTTAGACTAACAAGCTTGTTGAATATTTATATATGGCTAAACATTAATGAAACACCAATTGCGCCTTCATGTTGTTAGCTATAAAGTTAATCTGGAAACAATAGAGCCTTGAGGGAATTTATATCGTTGAGTTTGGGTCTTTTAAAACGAATATGTAAGTTTTCAAGGATTCGTAACACTGATTCTGAGTTTAGGAGACTGGGCATTTATTTGGCCTATGATGGAAAAATTATCTATAGTTGTTTTCGAGTTGCAAATTTTCGAATACTGATAGTGTTGATAGACAACCGAAGATTTCAGTGCATTTGGTGTTTGATCTTTGAACCGAAAATGGTGTTTGAGGCGTCGGTCTGTTTCTATTACAATACGAATTTTGATATTTGGGAACGCGGAGTTAATTAATCAGTTCAATTTGCCCTTCAGTTTGTTGGTGAAAATTCCCAAAAATGGAAGCTTTATAGTGAACGTTGTTAGTATAGAATGGATATCACTGAGATTTGACCTTTGGAATCATAAATTATGTCGTTATTAGCAGAATTGCCATGGTTTGGTGATAACCATTTGTTAATAAACGAATTCGTGTTAGTTTGAACGAGCTTCATAGGAAAACCGTTATTACTTAACGTTTTTTGAATGAACTGGATTTCGCGGTGAATAAGATGGTAGTTAGAGCCGATTTCAAAGGCTCTGTGGAGAAAACAGCCATTCAGACCTGATTAAGCATTGATTAAGCCTTTTTGTTCGGCCAAACACATAAAAATGTTAGCCAATGCAGGTCCTAGAGGTGATCCCATTGCAACACCTTCTATTTGTTGGAATATAGTCTTATTGAGCAGAAAGTGAATATTTTGGACACAGTGACTTCGATTAAATCATTGACAGGTATAGAAAGAGAGAATTGTTGGTTAATGGCAGCTTCCCGAATATATTCTAAAGTTTCATTTACTGGTACATTAGTGAACAGGGCCGTAACGTCAAAGCTAGCCAGAAATTTGTCTCCGAAATCAGAATTAGCGATGGATTTTGCGAAGCTGAATGAGTCAGAAATTGTGTACGCGTTAGTAGTAATTGGTTCTAAAATTGGTACGACAAATTGTGCAAGTTTATGCACCGCCGAATTGGCGCAAGATAGAATGGGACGTAGAGGAACGTTGGCTTTGTGTATTTTTGGAGAGCCCTATAGAATTGGAAGTCTTGATCCGGTAGGTGTTAATTGTCTGTATCGTGCATGAAATTTCTGTACCCAGTCTTGCTTTCCGAAATTAATTTAAAAGCCACATAGATACAGCACTAAATTGTTTTTTCAACAGCTGACCAGTGCCTAATTTCACTAAAAATCAATTTCAGTGCTTCAATAGGTTATCTGCCAATAACGAAATAGTTATCACCAGCCCCGACAAGGGCAAAGTTGTCGGCATCCTGAATAAAGCAGATTACCTAACAAAAATGAACACTATTTTGAAGTATTATTTCACTGAGATTTGACCGTTGGGAATCATTAACTATGTCATTATTAGCAGAATTGCCATGGTTTGGTGATAACCATTTGTTAATAAACGAATTGGTGTTACTTTGAACGAGCTTTATAGGAAAACCGTTATTATTTAACGTTTTTTAAATGAACTGGATTTCGCGTTGAATAAGATGGTAGTTAGAGCCGATTTCGAAGGCTCTGTGGAGTAAACAGTCAATCAGACCTGTTTTGTATTTAGGATATATGAAAGAATCATATTTTGTTAGTAATCCAGTAAAGGTTGGCTTTCTATACGTGGACGGACATGGTAATGATCCCATTGGATTTCGTGACCAGGACATCCAGGAATGGAATAGAGTTGTTATTTTCTCTTTCAACCGTGAATTTAATCGTTTTATGTTGTGCTAAACTAAACCCGCCACTACTAAACAGCTCTTCGCCAACGCCATCTATAAACGGCAAAATCGATTCAACGCCGATTCATACGATTCCACCTACGCCGCATATTAGCGAAATTTCCGCAGTCTCAACGCAATCTCGCTATAAGAAACCCAGGTTGCATGAAACCCAAATCTTGAATACGAAGATACGAACGGTTACACTGACAAAACCTATTTGGTTCACGAAAATGGCAATATCGACATGTAATTGATTTTGATCTTACATAGTACATAGTTACCTATAGCTCGCTTTACCTATATCGGGCCCCCTATAGTTTGTACACTCACGTTTTAATTCTGCCATTTGTCTCATTTCTCCCGTTGTGTATCTTTTTGTATTCGATTTTGCTGGGCCAATATAATACATCTACGCAGCAGTTTTTTGCTTATACGTCGTTCGGTTAGTTAATTCGCAACCGCTTCGCCATATTTTGATCTAATGCCTGAGATGATACCAGTTGGAAATATTTATCCATTGTGCCGTAATACAACAATGAAACCAAATAAACTATGTTGCCTCACGTGTTCATGTTGGCTGTTTAAAATTCACTTGCGATTGCAAAATATGTAAAAGTATGCCAAGTTGCGAATTAACTAACCGAACGACGTATAAGCAAAAAACTGCTGCGTAGATGTATTATATTGGCCCAGCAAAATCTTTTTTTTTTTTTCACAGATAGGCCGTTGCATCTGTGACAGATGGTAGATTAAAATAGTAATCCGAGATGTTAATAATTTTTATACTAACCACTGAGTTGCATATTTTAAATTAGAGAAATGCAGCTGCTTATGACGGGAAGCATCGCTGAGTGCCAGTAGCAAATTCCTTATGGTAAGCTAAATATTACCTATGTGTACTAGATGCTTTGCCGGGATCATTGGGCATAGAAACAATACCTTCATCGGCTAACTATTTCCGACAAAAATAACTCAATAGCAACAGCGGCCAATAGGCGCTCAATATATATCAAATTTCTGAACATTGATAAACTTTACAAACAGCATATATTTCGATATATAAATTATACTACATCCAATTTGAACACACAACGCACAAACAAACCAATAAATAATTACCAAGTCTTCAATTATAATGAAATTTTCCATTTTAGGTAAAAATAGTTTTTAATACGTTATTTCTTCGCTTAGATTTCGTTAGTATTAGTGGTAGTACCATGCAGCCTATAGGTAGACAGATACGAACGAACAGAACCAAATACTGTCAAAACAGCCCCAAGTTGTAGAAGGCAACAACAATAGCCTCGCCGCTTAGTACCATGTAGCCTATAGGTAGACAGATACGAACGAACAGAACCAAATACTGTCAAAACAGTCCCAAGTTGTAGAAGGCACCAACAATAGCCTCGCCGCTTTAGCAACAAACTTCTAGTTATACCACCGCTTATTAATCCGGTGAACCGGGTTACATAGTCATATTTATGACAGCAACTATACTTTAGACAGTGTTCTGCGCTCAGAATTTTAAACCAACACTCGTTTCCCGGTACGTTATGCACTATAACACCAGGATTAGTATTGCCTTTGGCACAAAAACGGAAATGGCTTGTCAGAAAAAGATATTACAGTCAAAAATAGTATTATCGCCATGTGTCAAAGTGCCGATCCTTAAAAGCATCAACTAAAAACAATTGGAGACATCTGCGCATCCATGGACTGTTGCTGCACTTCAAATCTGTATTAGTGCAGTAATGAGGTAACAGGATAATTTATCTTACTGCGGAAAGACAGATTTTAGCCCATTTATCATACTTAAACATTTTCCTGAAAATGGAATAATTACCTCAATAAAAATTAAATCAGCCTATAAACATGAAAAACTGATAGTTATCCATCGAGCATAGCAGCTGTAATATATATTTAAAGTAATTATAAATCGCGGCCGAAAATTACTTACTGTGTAAACCTATACCGATGACAATAACACATCTCGGTTTCATAACTTAACTTTCACCGTACATGCGCAAGCTCATGTCCCAGACGGTATCGGGTGTTCCGGGGCGGAGGGCTTCGTTCTCCCAAAGGTGGGATCAGCCTGTCGGCAGGGCGGGGTAGTGGTCAGGAAGAATAAATTTTCGAAACTGTTTGGGAATTAAAAATTTTCTTGATTTTTGCAGTTTTTCGGAGCCCCAGGAAATCAGGCTACCTCTTAGAGCCATATCTCCGAGGCATTGAGGGGGGTTCGAACCTAAGTTGGTGTAATCCACTCTCCCACTCTCGTCTATGAGCTTGTATGGCATTTGCGCGAAATCTGTCACAGGTTTAGCACAGTAGAGCAGGATAATCAACCGAGTCAAATTACGAGGTCGTTAGGTTATATTTCTCCATCGAAGTAGCTTGTTTACTATTGTGCCAGCAAAAATGATTCACGAAAGCATTTACTCGTGTGCGATTGTGATCAATACTATGTTTGTTATGCGCAGGTTTTGTAAATAAAATAAAAACACAAAACAATCGTATTCAAAGACTCACTAATCAACCTTTTTTGGCTAAAAATATCAAATTATAGCAACGTAGAATCTAGCAGCTTCTGCTATACATATAACGGAATATTTTGAGGTTTGATGATATTTTCGAGGTGTTGCCGGCGGGTGGTTATGCCACAAAAGCGCTAAAATCAATAATATTTTTTGGGCGGCGGTTTTTGCTTTTTGAGAACCGATTATTTAAACTCGAATAGCGGTTGCGGCGTTTATGATAAAGTTCACGGATTTTCTCAAAACAAGAATTTTTCTCAGTTGACGATAACAAATTTTAGAACCGAATGTTTCTCGCAGGACCTGTAAGCAACATGAACCTTGAGTTCTTAAAAAAGCTATAACATTTCAAGGTAAAATATGTTATCGTTTTTCATTCTGTGAAGTTTGGAAGCTTTATAAGCACTAAGAGTGAAAAATAGAGCTGTAGATTTAAAAGTTAAAACAGCGTTTTTTCTGCGCCATAGCTGGTTTATGAGCCCCAACGACCTAGGAAAAACGTAAAAGGTGAAGCGATCCAAGCGAAAAATACACGGAACTCTTAACACAGAACGACCTTTCGAATCAATAAGATATTAATACTAACTATACTATGTGTGTGAGCTAAAAATTTTTTATCATCCAGAACGAACTTTCTTCAACTCGGTCTCAAACTGACTAACGAAAATAACGTTTTTGCAAAGTGCAAAATTATAAAACGGCCGACATTTCAGCTGTCATGCTGAATGATACATGTGCGGCAGTGGGGGGAGTGCTAAAATTTTATGTCCTTAGGTCTTGCAAAAATGTTCCCTATTGTTTGCTATCTGTGCTTATTTTCCCTAATTTTCCCTCTTTTGCCAATTGTCGTGAAATGTAACGGCGGTGAGAGGAGAGTTGTGGCCCTTAGGCGTCGGAGGGCGGTGTGGACTAGGCAGGCGGTCATCGCATAACTTGCGGAAGGGATGGTCCAAAGGGGGCCCAACGTCTCAGTGGATTTAGGCCCTACTCCTTAAGCATGTATGATACTAATTGCATTCCATTTACAATATATTTCGTAGCCGTTTATCAGTTTCGTTGTGTGTAGTATGGATGTGAATTTCGGATAATGTATACTGATACTGAAAATTTGTACAGCTTTAGACTAACGGGTCTTCTACAGCTACTTAACCTGCATACTTACCCATCTAGCTACTTCCAGGAATATAATGAATAATACAACATGACGATAGGCAGCTTAAAAATTTGTCAGTGGAGGGGCACTGCCCGTGTTGTAGAGAAATTATTGCCAAAACATACATCGTTTTCATTGAGGTACGGTCGTTGTGTTTTCACTGGATTTAACAAATGTGGTCTAGGCGGCAGGATATTTAAAATCAAAGATAATATAATTGCAATAGACTTTAAGCCAGTTAAATTCAGTAGGGTATTGCCATCTGAATGCGTACTTCAGGCTGAAACACACTGAAAATCACGAGTTAAGCTGATGGCTTACTCAAAATTTCGGACGGGTCAATAGGGAATTATAGTTATTTATTCGAAATAAGCGCCTCTGGCGTGAATCGATTTCCAACGCTCATCAAAAGCAAACACAATAAAAAGTACTGATTCAGCAGCACGTTTGATGTAAAGTATGGTAATTCTGCTGTTCCCGCAGCAGAATTGAATCATAACAACACGCAGAGTCCACGCAGAACACACAAAATCCTCTCACTCATCGAAACGAGAATTACAGTCGTGACGATGCTTTCACTGCTGACTCTGTACACTGTCCACTTGGTCCCGTATGCCCTGCATGTTCATTGTATGTTCATAAAAAGACATCAAGACATCGACGACGCGGCAGTTATAATATTAAACGTGAATCATTAAGTCAAGAACTATAGACCCATCAGCAGCGATAAATAGGTCTACAGGCTAGATCTAATCCGCAGATCCGATGGTCATTGTTTTCGTTTAAACCATATGTCTTGCTAGGACTTCACCTGTCGTTGTCAATTGTTGTGATATAAATACTTAAGAAAAGTACCATCTCCAGACAATAATAGGTTACAAATTTATGTATTTGTGGCGCTTCTTATCAAACCATTACACTGAGAAACTTACGGCTTTGCGACAAAAGGTTTGAGAACTGAACAGGACTCTTGCATCTACCATGAATAACCATAGCATTCATAAGCTGGGGCAATTAAACACTGGTCCGAGTAGTTTCGCAATATTTCTACAATAATTTGAGGTCATAAGTTTCATCTTGTCATGCAATTCACGAGCACAGAAAACCCGCAGCAAATTCCTTAAAATTTTTGATGCTCAAGTGGAAAGCAAAAAAACGTAGCTCAAATCTTTTGTTGTTTTGTTAATTCTTAAAATCAATTTTTACCACGCTCAGGCTATAGAGCTTCTATTCAGAGTCATTGATCATTCAGTATCGCAATTAAACAGAAAAACCAAGAATCCAAAATAATGTTATAAATAAACGTAGCTGTGGTCTGGGTAATTGCTGAGATATTATGTTGTTCTGCAAACCAGTTCAACAACAACGACAATTGCCAAACTGAGTTCGACAGAAATAAAAACCCGAGAGAGCTGCACACAAGTTTAACATTTCGTGCTGAGCGGGAACTAAAATTGCTATAACCGTCGCAGTATTTTCACGATGCCGTTAAATACGAATGATGTGGTGCTGTACACGAAGGATTCGTGTGTAAATTACCTAATTTTCGAAATACCAGTCAACTAACATTGTTCTCTGAATTCCACATCTCCGTACGGAGCAATCCGGTTCAAACCAACATTGTTTGTATCATATTCCCTTCCTCGAGGTCTTAGTTATGAGGTTTGCGTTTTTTTAATTTGAGGCGATTATAATAGAAGTAGCATTCCTCTTACTCATTCAATTTGGATTATCGTTCTTGGAAAAGCAAACTGTTTGAGAAGTAACATATTTTTGGACCAACAGCTGGAAAATAAAACAATTGTATTGTTCGGACGACTTTCGTTTCTAGAGCAAGGTCTTCAGTAAAACGCTTAGGCATTTCCAAATAAATCAAGGTGTTTCGTTGTTTGAATCTGTGCCGTCTAGGCCAACTGTTTATACTTCTTCAAACATCAGTCAGATATGCTTTGCTAAAGTACAAACTATATATGCTCGTTCTAGCCTAAATATTGCCAGCAGTGAGCGTTTATTGTAAATAAGTGAGCACACAACAGAAAGTTATAGTCCACGTTATGAGAAAACCTCAAAATTTCTCAGATATAAAATTTTTTTCTGTTCCCCTTTTCAATGACCAATCCTTTTACGCATTTGTCACTTTGCTATTTTGGGCTCAGTCCCAATTTGTATAGGCTTTAAAATTTCAAAATATCATATCCATCTCTTTTCGAGCGAGATGAACCTAACAATAAACAAATATTATATGGCTTTATCAAAGTTTTTTAAGAGGAAATTTCAAATCTTCAAATTTTGGCGATAAAATTGAAAATGCTAACTTAGAAATTCAGAATAAGCCAATAAATTAAAACAGAAGTCTAATAATACAACCGGTGTATACATGCAAAAAGTAATAGAATTTACATAATGTTGTAGCAGTATCGGGTGACAAACCTCCCAGGTGCCCGTGTTTTATAGTAGAATTAAGTGGCAAATGCTTGAATATCGTAGGTGAAACATTGGAAAAGATATTCAACACACCATTAATAAAACCATAGATACATAGGCATAAGACTATAAGCAACGCGCATGGGAATCTAAGAAAACAACAGTAGAAACAGATTAGCACAGTGTATTAAAATAGAAATACATCTGCAAATGAAACCAGTTTGTGTTAACAGAATGTTCTCAGAAGTAAGTGGGAAATGTGTTACAAACTGCAGTTTTTAGTGAGGGTTTTTATGTAACCTCATTTTATTGGACGCATCTAAGAAATTGTTTTCCCTAGTCCGGATAGGTTGACTTCAAAAATTTCATATTAAAACTAGTTTCTAATACTATTTTGTAGAGCTATTTAGCGCCAATTAAGAGGGTAAATTTCACCAACATATGTGCCGTCTTAATGATCGCGAAAAATATTGAAAACCCGCATATTTAGCCATTACAAGGACGTAATTATTTCCCATACAGCATGTGCTTTTTAAAAGCTATTAATATTGTTTACGTCGCAGCCACGAAATTAAATAGTAAGCTCGCGACTACTAAAAATATCGCACGCATATAAGCCGTCACATATGCAAAAGGTTTGTAAAAACCAGAAAATTATATTATAATAGTAATAAACTTCTGCATATATAAGTAATAAAAATTTTATTAATTACTATTTTTGAAATTAAAATTTTTAGCGAGGGGATTGGGTGAACCATAACTATGCTCACAAAGGCATCTTCACGTAGATAGCTTTCGTTGATTCCGTTCTTGGGTTACTTCCTGATTTCGAATAACGCCATTTATCAATTTAATATAGCTCTTATATTGTTTTCTACCTGGGGCTGAGGAAGAAAAGCTAAGTGTAATTTTGATTAAAATTAAACCTGTCTACTACTGTTTGTCAATGGTAAACCGGTATAATATTAGATCCGACAGAATCAGCTCCAGCTTCAGTCTTGCTTGCTCTCTTTAATAAGAAATCGCATGCTTTCTCGACAACTGTTGAGCCTTAGTAAAGTACATTTGGCAGCAAATTACACGCTTTTAGAAGTATCTATTATGTACAGTAATGATATATATCGTGAAAGTAAAACCAACGTTAGATCAAGAGCTAAGTTGGGAGCCGAAGGGCAGGTCCTACGCCCCAGGTACCCCCGTGACCATGTATGAATTCGATGTGTAACCTCTGTTTCACGAAAAATAGCAAATAGAATAACTCTAGTGATAAAATAACACGTGTTTGTCATCACATCTCGTAATAATTCAATAACTACTTTCCGCGAATCCTGAAAATTCTCGTTCAGGGAATCCTAAGAATTGTCCTTTATCTTTTTTGTGAACTTTTGTTGAGGTAAAAAGTTTGTTGCGCAGTGCCACATCGAACTCGTACGATTGGTTTGATTACCTTCACCAATGGCGTTGAACGTTTTTGACTTGTTCCATCTCAGTTGCTCCAAAACAAGCCGACCCCATGTAGACCTAATAAGGTTTATTTGAGCTCAAAACTGTTACAACTTTCCGTAAATTCAGGAAGTTGGGACCGAATTGGTTAATTTTCTCAACTGCTCCCTGGAACCAAAGAAATGTTATTTATGGACCTGGAGGTCATTTAGAGAAGATTACGAGCTTTAGATTGGGACGTTTGTTACAGGCATCCGGGAACCATTTTGAGTCTGGGGAGCAATTAGACACATCTAGCGGAGGCTAGCTAAGATAAACACATCTGTAGCATATGTGTCATATGTGTCTACAAGCGGTAAGGAGGGGTTAATCCCTAAGGCTCTTACAACTTTTTAAGGCAAAGTTACTCGCGCGGAAATTTTTGGGTAAATTGGCAAAAATTCTGGAAAATGTGGGTAAAATTGGCACATCTGCGATATTTTCTGGATATTTGCAGCTTCTCCCTGCCACCTCTATTCCCGGATCCCTGGTTTATTTGCATCTAAAATGAGCTAAATAGTGTACAATTCTAACCTACTTTATAGATACCTACGCCAGTTCGTTCAAGGTTTCAGCAGTGGCTTTTGATTTATTAACCATTGCACATAAACTCGACTGTGGTCTATAAGCATGCCTCGCAAAAGTATAACAAGTAAGAAGCGACTATTTGTCCGATTACACTCAAATCTCAACCTGTTCTGTTATCACACGACAATTTTTAATAAAAATCTTTAAGTTTCCTGCACACTGCGTTTGATAGCGATCACCATTTTTCCACAGACGTTCAACCCAAAGTCTCACCTAGACTTCTGTACTGATATTTGTCTTCAGGCCATTACTAAGGCTAAAGTAGGCCCTGTTGACCCAAACACAAGCAGTTATCCGATTATTTTCTGATAACGTAGATGATTCAACGCAACGTGGCATGTAATAATAATAATAATAGACCACTGAGACGCAGAACATTTTTAAACTATCTCTATTCACTGTACTAAATTATTTTTAGATCGATGTTGCTGGAATATTTATTTCAGTATATTTCAAAATATGTGACCAAAAAAAAATTGCATAGCCGCCATTTCAGCAGCAGCTATCGACTGACGATGTATCAATCAAATTTGTTCGCAAATCTATTGCTAGATGCTTTGCTGCGACGGTTGGGTTTAAACTATTTGAGCTTTTGCAAAGTCGAAACGAAGATAAAAGTCCGTCAGATTAGGGGGACGTAAAAGCTCGACGGTTGGGAGGAGCCGCCATTTCAGCAGCAGCTATCGACTGACGATGTATATATCAATCAAATTTGTTCGCATATATATTGCTAGATGCTTTGCTGGGACGGTTGGGTTTAAACTATTTGACCTTTTGCAAAGTCGAAATGAAGATAAAAGTCCGTCAGATTAGGGGGACGTAAAAGCTCGACGGTTGGGAGGAGCCGCCATTTCAGCAGCAGCTATCGACTGACGATGTATCAATCAAATTTGTTCGCATATATATTGCTAGATGCTTTGCTGGGACGGTTGGGTTTAAACTATTTGACCTTTTGCAAAGTCGAAACGAAGATAAAAGTCCGTCAGATTAGGGGGACGTAAATGCTCGACGGTTGCAAATTGACAGACAAGCCATCTAAGAAATATTAAATAAAAAATTTGAGTTTAATCGGTCACTTACATACCAGTTCCAAACGAAAACAGCAAACGAAAGTCGCCTGATGTTAGATTGAAACATGATTTTGATCGGCCCCTTCTCCCGATCAGGAAGATATTATATGAAAATCGTTATACTTGAAGAAACAAGCGAAACTCAACAAATAGGGGAAATTCATCAAATCCCTGGTTCGGTTCCACAGTTATAAATGCTGTATTAATATTTCGCTAGTTACGTAGCACGTAGTTTAAATATTCCTAATACTAACTAGGCAGCTATGTAATCTGTTTTGTTAATTTTTGTTGAAACGGTAAAATTTCTTATTTCGAACGGATTAAGGTGTATCTTAATGTATTGTCAATCGCAATCTCTCGCACAGTTCTTCGGTGACGGCTACCGTTACCTACTACAAAATATAGCATACTGGTTCAAAAAAATCAAAACATTGTGCGTTTATAATTTCAGGAATTACGGAGCTGAAACCTACTCTTTGCCAAACTAATGCTTGATATTAATTAAGGTAAACTCAACGAGGTAAAAGTTCTGAAGTTAGATGATAGTTGCGTAGATCAGAAAATATCAGCGCATTTAGGATTCGAACATGATTATATGCTTAGAGAGCTAATAAGCGAAATTTGTTAACCTGTTACCAAGTCGCCTGACGCCTCGACTATTTAATCAACACCTCTATAGCGTCTGTTTACGATTATAGCTATGCAAATAAATTAAGCACACAACAGCTGCTAACCGACAACAGGCTAAGAATTTCATGCCGATGTCCCGTTGTGCCAAAACCATAAAATTATGAATATTGCAAGATGAAGAACTGGGTCCTGGTTCAGCGTAATACTGGAGTTCGGTTTATAGCCGCTACCAAATCTGTACAGC
>JASANE010009315.1:0-24560 GCA_030248225.1 Trileptium ribeirensis | reverse complement strand
ATTGCTTTTTTTAAATTTGAAATATTTGGTGAAAACCTAGTAATTATGAGGCTCAGGACTTCGTTTCAGTCCCCTGAAATAGCCAACCGGTGTTGTCAGTGTCATGTCTGTTTTTATAAAGTAATACTTAGTTATGTAAGGTACTGAAACCAACTTACTTATCACTTTATCGTATTAGAAACTTCACTTTGCATATACAGTTCGTTTGTTAAGGTGAAAGGTTGACCTCGTTTCATGAAGTAGCAATTGATAGTTTCATAATAATTTAATAATAAATAATCTTGGATTTATATCTAAATTATATATCTAATTCAAACCTGCACAATCTTTATTTACAATTATCTTATATTCAAAATATCAGAAGTTAGCTGATGCGATACAATGATTGGATATGACTTTGCTAAGCCGGCTAAAGATCATCCGAAGATTGTTAAATATAGGTTAGCGCATTTATGCTGACTAAGGAACCTGACAAACGAAACGCAAGATTTTATCGAATGAATCAGAAATTAATTAATGCGAATCAATAATTAGTTATGACTTTGGTCAATAGTCTCAAATTCATCCGAATATTTTTAAATATACGTCAGCGCGCTTTTCTTTTAATTCAAGCTTAAAATTTGTTATATCACAAAACTAGCGGCCAAAATAATAATTTATCTGCAGCCTCTAGAAATATATTTTGTCGCGTTTTTCCAAATCAACTTCCGAAGATTTTGCCGATTAAAACAATTCAATATTACACTAACACGAAAATGTGTATCATATTAATTGAAAAGCTAAAAACTTTTAGATTACACTGTGTGTATGTAAGTATCTATATACATATATATGTATGTTGCAGTCCGTTCTAATACAATGCGTTTATTCAACTTGTGTTATAAGAGGAAATTGTTCTATATCCGTTCAGGCTACCAATGAAACCTGTTTAAACCATTTGGAGGCCCACAGAAGGAACGCCAATTGGTCTTTGCCAAATCTTAAAGCAGAGATACCGCAGCAAATTAATAGACTGTAATTCAACATTTAAACTGTCATGTTTTTATTAGCGGTGATATAGCCAGCATTAGTAGTATATGGAACAGGAACAGCACATGTCGCGTAGAAAACAGCTGCGCGATATGAAGAACTGGTAAAATTTTCAGTTTTTTCTAGACTTTTTAAGAGAATGTAAACGTTTTTCTACAAAGCAAGCGAGTAGCTACGGCATGATTTCTGAAAATGGCTTCAAATTGTTTACCATAGCAAAAATCAGCTCAATTTCTGCAGCTTTGACTCCCAAAATTATATTAATGTGGACAAGTTTATTATTTATAAATTCGTATAAGTTTCGCAAAATATTATAGATGTATTCGATATAATGTCAAACGTAGAAACAAATTTTGATATAAATTTTTTAAAAATTGACTTATCTGGAGCATTACCGAAACAAATTCTCCGAAAAGCAGAATTCCCCAACAGAATAAGCTTTACATGAAATACTGCTGAGAAGCTGTCGTATGAACATATTTCGTGCCTATTGTTATGACATTTTGTTATACAACAATTGGTTAATATTAGTACGATAGTTGATACAAAAGATTATAATTTACATAATATAAGAAACGTTTGAAATTTGGCGGACACCACAATTACAAATGCGCATTTTTACCAGTTATTTTTTAAAGATTTAGTCTTTTACCCACTTAGCGAGAAATCGAGAAGCATGAGATGCAGTTTCCTGTTCATGAGAATCTTGCCAGAGAACCTAGTTCATCACAAGCCTAAACTTTAGGTTGCCATACTGTAAACAAGAACCAATTGTCTTATCCTTTATTTGTCGCTTAGGTATATTAGGTATTAAGATTTACCTTTCTACATTTTAGTGTACGCATTTTTTTTGTGCAAAGGTATCATTTATACGACACATATATGTCATACATGGGTGAGCTCTGAAATTTCAGGAGAATAGCGGGTGCCACGGGGGGAGGTAGTCGTTATGGCGGTCAGGCTGTCGGCGGAAGCTAGCGGTGTGGTCGTCAAGTGGTGATAGATTTTTGAAATGTTTTGTAACTTAAATTTAAAAAATGCCACTCATTTTACCACTCAATGCCACTCAATGTGTGCAGTCGGTGCAGCATCTTAATGGTAACCACCTTATAATAGGTAGGACAAAGTGTAGATTAGAAAATTTGGGTCTAAAACAGAGTGCATTTGAACACATCGAGATCAAAATTTAGAGAAGTTGGTGAAACCAATCCGATTCGAACGTGTTCTGAGTTATGATTATAGAAATATATCACCAAGTATCAGCACTAGTTGTAATCATCTTATTTTGTGCATGATCCAGCGAACGAAGATACTTAGAAAAAGGTAATGCTCTGTTGACTTCCCGCGTTAGACTGGAATGATGAAATTATCCATTGCAATTACTCAGTTTAGAGTAAATGCTTTGCAGAAATTTATAATAATTTATATAATTTACAAGAGCAAATTATATAGTTCATGTTTCTTATTTTTATTGTAGGTGGTATTTATTTGGCTTCGGAATTGCGATTCTATTTGTTGGTGTGATAATACTAATGGTTGGTATATTTGCGCGAACTGACTTCCCGCGTTAGACTGCAATGGTGAAAGAAATTATCGATTACAATTTCTCAGCTTGGAGTAAATGCTTTGAAGAAATATATAATAATTTATATAATTTACATGAGCAAATTATATAGGTCATGTTTTTATTTTTTATTGTAGGTGGTATTTATTTGGCTTCGGAATTGTGATGCTACTTGTTGGTGTGATAATATTTACGGTAGGCATATTTGCGCGAACTGAACGAGTCTCAAATTCAGACGGAACATATTCGATCAAAAACCGATATGGCATGTGAGTCAACATATAAACATGAAACGCCCATATTAATACAGGATTTACGTTATAATTATCGCACGATTAGGTACTTTTGTCCTCCTGTAGTCAAGACTATGCTATACAAACGATGTTCGTACCTATTATACTACGTTATAAAAACTGAGGGTATTCCCAACACCCAATTCCTTTTTCTTAGGCGTCTTTGGTTTGTTTAATTATGCTATGTATGCTCACCGTCAAGATGCAGACGTATGATATACCTATATGACATCCTTAATAAAAACGCTAGATTTTACAATTTAAATTATCAAAATACGATGCACTTTTTGTCACGAAACAATTTAACAATTTTAATATATAAATTGAACCCGACTCCTAAAGTGGTAATTTTCATGAGATAATTTGTCCAGTCGCCAATTTTGGCGGTGTATATCCGTATGTTCGTTCACAAATCTATAATAAGGTATGAATGACTGTGTTAGCCACTCCATAGGAAATTTCAACAGCGTCCGGTGCACCTTCTGTTTCCAACGTAAGCGGTGAGTTAGCTGTCAAGTTCTAATTTCAAATTATAATTATGTACGGTGTTTGACCAAACCACGTTAGGCACGGTGTGTTTGGCAGTAACATGAGTACATATGTTTCGAAAGATGGGGACATTATAACGTGAATGCCGCATAATGTCGTGCCCTCTAGACACATTAAACATTCCGCGATTTTCTCTAAATTAAATAAAAAACTTTTATCATGTCATTTTTTGGTTTTACCTGTTATGTTATTCGCCGAATATTATAAATTTATAACATGACAACAGGTCGGCCAGTTTGCCGGCTATCTGCTAACTTTTCTGACTTGTATCCACAGTAGTGTCAGCGGCGGTCTTCAAAATTAAGTTAGCAAATTTTTTCTTAGATATTCGGTGCTACTTATGCAAGAAATTATTTATTGCTCATTTCGTGTCTTCAAACTGAATTAATTATTATGCGGCACACATGATTCAATATGCATTCATCCTCTACTACGTCTTTAAGCTACAGTTTATATTACAATGTAACAAAAACTGAAATTAACTGCGCCATTTAGCTTCAAAATACAGTTTACAGTTTTTAACAGGGCCTATAACTACGATAGTTACTTGGCGGTCTCTAATCTTTATGGAATCGGCGTAAATCTAATATTGCTCTAAGCTACCTTATTTGAATTTTTGTTGCCTAGTGGCAAGGCGAATACGAGACCTTTTCGTTTGGTAGGCGGACTCCAGCAGTCGCATTTTAATGTTTTCCAATACATATCCACAGTGCAACTCTCCGTGTAGTGGTTAATACATTACTTGTGTACTCAAGGTAAATGATAATATTTGACGTCTCTCTTGCTATATTTTATAACCGCATCATGAAAAAACTTTATGTCAGATTGCGCATATTTTTAAGTTGCATTTTTGTTTAAAAGTGTGAGAAACTATTATATATAGTTGTGACATATTTTGTGAAAAATGAACAAAGCATTTTGACTCGGCTCGAATGGTATATTAAACTATACATTTACTGCATAAGTATCGATGAGAGTAGGGGTGTTACCGCCTAATGGTCGCACCCCCTGCCTTAAGTCAAGTCTAGCCCACTCCCGGTGAAGGTTTCGCAGCGACACCCAGCTTCCCAGATTTTGGCAAAGTTGCGCAATATTTTTGAGTTCCTTATAATTTCAAAAAATCCCCGTCCTAACCTACCGCTTACCATTCCCTGAATCAGCCCGGTCCCAACTACCCTCTTCCATCTGGCCCTAGTTTTGACGGATCTTCTACACCTAAGATTCACTGTTTTATATTGGATTGGAAAGCTATAAACGAAAAGACCCAGCAAAATTTTGTTGGATTAGACACTAAATATAAATTTGCCGGGTGTCTACTCGGACAAGAGCATATCTCGGTGATAAGACTTACACAGGTAAGCCACGTAATATGACATCTGGTCACAAATTTGGGCAGAATTGTGTAATCGAGAACCCAGCTGGAAACAAGGATGTCAAAAATGGACTGATTTTTAGCCTGACTTCACGCGTGCTCTAGGACAGGCGGAGATATAAAACATAACATCGCATTAGGAGAGTCGTAGCTTGAAAAGAAAATATTAGCCAAATACCTTGATCGGTTGCTGAATTATTAAAGGTGCATCAAAATTTCACCAAAGTATATAACGTAAAGTATTGTAGACTCTCTTGTGATCTACTTTGATAGTTTTTATTAAAACATCGGTTTTCATTACTAATTTTAAACATTTGACGATGTATCCATCCCATTTTAAAAGAAGCCATCTCGCAATCTATGTATGATCTTTTGCATAGCCCCTACACTTGCGTATAGCATAATGTAGAATGTGGACATGTTAGTCTTTCAGGTCGTTAATTAGAGGGTTGTAAACATGCATTTTTGCCGAATTAATGTCTACTATTACTTAGAGTAAACCCAACGGTAAATAATCGATAGGTCTAGCGAAAAAATTAAACTTTGCTTTGAATTATCCTCTTTCACGAAAAAATAGCAATATTTTGTGTAAAATTTTAGACTTATTACATGCGTCGTAATTGGTATATTGTTATTTATCGTCGGCTGCATCATGTATACATGTGGTATGCGTGGAGTTCGCTACAAACGAATGGCAGAAGCTCAACAAATGATGCAAACTATGACGATGGGTCATCAAAACGTTTTCGTTCCGACAGCTGAGCAGCAACAACATCAATATATGCAGCAAAAATATGGGATTTATAATAATAATATGTCCAATTTCAGTACAACCGCTCATCCCCACAGTTTTGGCTTTGACTCGACGATACACGGAGTTAATAACGCTGGTTTGCCAGATGATTTTTTAGGACAGCCCAAACTTTCGGACATGTAAATAAGCACCTATAGAATATATCAGTAATTAACTAAATGCACAACTGAGATTGGAGAATCAAAACTGACAACTGTGGCCCATGACACACTTAGGGGCAGCAAGCTATATGGTTACAGGTTCTGGAGGCGGCCGCCAGGTGCTAGACTTAGACTAAGACATAGTCTCAGTCTTATGTAAGACATGGAGCGTTGGCTAAACCAAAAGCTATCGAGAGCTGCATAGTATATGCATTGCATAACTTAATTTCAGTTCTTAAGCCATACATGCACGAGATCCGATGTCCCTGTGGATAAAGTTCTCTTCGAGGGGCGCTTGGCCTTGGGCTTCAATGGAGGGAATCAGCCGGGCCGAAAGGGGGTCGGAGGGCCCGGGCGCCTCCTGGAGGGGGATGACGGCAAATGTTTGTTCATGATTGTACGAAGTACATCATACATGCCTATAGGGGTAGGGAGATTGATTTCCTGAGGCTCGAACTCCTCCCTGACAGGTTGTCCAACCCTCCCCCTCGTCGGCACTACAGGCACCGTATGGACAGGTGCCCTACACCCCGTGCCGCCGACCGACTGACACCGTGGGAGGCCGGAGGTCCGGCCCCTCCGCCCCAGGACCCGGCTGCTCTGCTTCTGGGACCTAGGACCTTGGAGATGTATCGATTATAGAATACACGTTAATTCAAGAATGATTAAAAATGATTTAAAAGTATAATATAGTTGCGAAAAAATATTTTAATTTCTATTTCACTGCGGAATTCCCAAGCAAGCATGCTGAAACATCCAGAGTATGCATATCGTGTTTCTCTACTGCCACCTCAGTATGTCGCTCTTCCACTAAATCCACAAAATTACATTAATACGTTACGAAAACAACAACGCGTCGTTGCTGTACCACACCCATGGCTGCCTGTGCAGATATAAAACCACAAGCCACAAAAACGTTTGAACGGAAACATATTGACATACTACATTGTGACATTACTATGGTTTAGATCTCAAACGACCTGAATTATCTATGAATTGAAGCGATTTCGTGGTAGTACTATATATTTACCACGATTACATATTCCGTGGCGAAAGCGTTGTAACTCAGAGACGCTGTTTGATCATTGCACGCATCTTAGTGTGAATGCGGTACTGCAGCGCAAAGTTAGCTGTTTCAAGCACTACTATATTCTCATGATTTTACCATGGCTGTGATATAGAGGATTGTTGTATTATTTAAATATTTGTACAGTAGAAATTCCGTACTTGAGTGCTAGATAAATGCTTTTGTGGCCCACGATTACAAATTCCGTGGCGAAAGCGTAACTCTGAGACGCTGTTTGATCACTGCACGCATCTTAGTGTGAATGCGGTTCTGCAGCGCAAAGTTAGCTGTTTCAAGCGCTACTATATTCTCATGATTTTACCATGGCTGTGATATAGAGGATTGTTGTATTATTTAAATATTTGTACAGTAGTAATTCCGTACTTGAGTGCTAGATAAATGCTTTTATGGCCCACGATTACAAATTCCGTGGCGAAAGCGTAACTCTGAGACGCTGTTTGATCACTGCACGCATCTTAGTGTGAATGCGGTACTGCAGCGCAAAGTTAGCTGTTTCAGGCGCTACTAAATTCTCATGATTTTACCATGGCTGTGATATAGAGGATTGTTGTATTATTTAAATATTTGTACAGTAGAAATTCCGTACTTGAGTGCTAGATAAATGCTTTTGTGGCCCACGATTACAAATTCCGTGGCGAAAGCGTAACTCTGAGACGCTGTTTGATCACTGCACGCATCTTAGTGTGAATGCGGTTCTGCAGCGCAAAGTTAGCTGTTTCAAGCGCTACTATATTCTCATGATTTTACCATGGCTGTGATATAGAGGATTGTTGTATTATTTAAATATTTGTACAGTAGAAATTCCGTACTTGAGTGCTAGATAAATGCTTTTGTGGCCCACGATTACAAATTCCGTGGCGAAAGCGTAACTCTGAGACGCTGTTTGATCATTGCACGCATCTTAGTGTGAATGCGGTTCTGCAGCGCAAAGTTAGCTGTTTCAAGCGCTACTATATTCTCATGATTTTACCATAGCTGTGATATAGAGGATTGTTGTATTATTTAAATATTTGTACAGTAGAAATTCCGTACTTGAGTGCTAAATAAATGCTTTTGTGGCCCACGATTACAAATTCCGTGGCGAAAGCGTAACTCTGAGACGCTGTTTGATCACTGCACGCATCTTAGTGTGAATGCGGTACTGCAGCGCAAAGTTAGCTGTTTCAGGCGCTACTAAATTCTCATGATTTTACCATGGCTGTGATATAGAGGATTTTTGTATTATTTAAGTATTTATATAGTTGAAATTCCGCATTTGAGTACCAGATAAATGCTTTTGTGGCATCTTCACAATAAATACATCATGCTCACGTGACTGACTGCTGTTGACTGATTAATGCTGATGACTTTTCGATGCGACATTTCATGCTGTAAAATCCTATGCTATCACCTATGCACCCGCTATTAGTTACATAATTATGCAAATAAGTTCTGTGTATTTAAGTTGTAATTTTGCAATAAACTATAGTAGTAGCTCTTTTGACTTCTTGCAACGCAACGTAGCGCTATATTATAAATGTAGTGTTTTGGTAATTTAGATCAAGCAGCCATAGACGTGAATATCATTGTAAATAAAAATTATTTGAATTTTTGATGCAGTGTGTATATCAGTAAAACATAAATCTTGTACATAATGAAATACAAAGAACAATGAACACTGCACGAACAGATGCAAAATACATCGGTTGGACTATTGGGATTTCAATGTTTTCCAAGACTGCATTCTTTAAATAATCATTTGATATGACTAGGACCTCATATAACCTTTAGGTGTCGTATGTTGTATGATTAAAAAAGAACAGCTTAGTGCGGGGGTTCGAGGGGGGCTGCTGCTTTCCTTTCACTAATACTTAGACTTTTAGGCTTAGCAGGGTAAACATGCAGAGTCGACATTTTTGCAAAAAAAATTTTACAACTAAAATTAAGGGGCTTCAGTCGTCAGTTGTGCTCGGATAGTCGCCACAAATATTGCTGAGTCGAAATATTGCTGAGCATATTCAATTTTCCATTGTGTAATATAAAAAAAATTTATTTACGACGTTCAAACAAATATGCATGAAGTATTTTATCAAAATAAAACCCGACAAGTGACTTTACACCACCATAATCGCCACACCAGAAAACATTTGCAGCATGAAGGAAAATCAGAATTGAGTGGTAGGCGTTAGCAGCCCACACAGTCAGCCGTGGGACTCACACCTGACCACCATGGACCTCGTTCAGTTCAAGTAGACAAGCGTTTGAATTTGAAATTTGGCAAAATGGGGAAATTTATGAGAAAAAAATTAGGAGCCGAGTAAAATTAAGACCATAGCAATTTTCCAGTTCCTCCTACTATAACAGTGAGGGAAACGTGAACTTAATATAATAGGACAGATATTTATTGCGAGGTCATGCTAAGCTTAGGTTTGGTCTTAAACATAAGTTTAGAGAAGGAAAATTTTACGAGTATTCGAGGGAGAAAACTTGTTATAATTTGAATTTTTTGGTTACTCCCTTTGGCTTAACTATCCTGAGACGATATATTGAACGCTGCAAGATATAATTCAGAAACGAACCGAAACTCGTTTGGGCTGTTGTCGGCAACCATTAGCTTGTTAATAGTCAAAGCCAGCAAAGACCACAAGCGAGTGATATTCTTGCTACCAAATACTACAATCAGTTTTTCTTCTTTTCTATAAAGCCAATGGCTCACACATCAAAAAATCTCCAGAAAGGGAAACCGAGTGTACTACGAGCAAAAAAATTCGTGGGGAGATGGGACGGAGTGCCGTAATTCAACAGTTAGCACGATTACGTGTTTGCAGGTAACAAACATCAAAAGCTTATATAATACGCACATTATTGAGCAACTTTGCGTAAATATGAGTGGCGCGTGCACCACAGGTGGATGTTTCGTTCCTTTTTATAATGCTGCGAATTTTATACAAAAATTGCGTATTTTCCTCGATACCCATTGTAGTTGGAAATGGATAAGTAAGAGTACCTATTCAATTCTGAATTTGCTTTGTGCTCAATTTACATTAATCAAAGTGTAATTTGCACTGTAGATAGGATAGATCGCCTCCTCCATATTAAAGTCTACTTAATATCTCAAGTAGAGATCACATGCAGCCGGCATTTCATTCAGGCTTTGTCTCGGGACGATACTTCTTGAAGTATGCTTTTCCGATGAAAATCCAGGCTCTGCGCGGCTATTAGGTTTACAATCATGGTAGTTTTCAATTTAGTAGAGAGAGCATAATAAGATATAGAAATCACAAAAAAACTTTATATATTTGCTGTTACAGCATTTAGAATCAGAGCCGAAACAGTACTTGCTGTTGGCAACTGATGTAATTATGTCTTTGTTTTGTAAAAGAGCTTTTAAAGAGAATACTGCAGTTTTTTAGGATATACTTGTCTGGGCTGTTACGTACAGATCCTAGGCTCTGGCTCGGCTCGGCTCTTCATACATCATGGCCGGCTCGGCTGTAGAACCGAGAGAGCCAAGTCGAGTCGAGCCAAGAGCAAAAATTCTCACTTCTAGTCCCAAGGATTTTTGTATTAAACAATGCTTATCATGATTAAGTATAATTCCACTGGAAATATGTTTCGTGTATGCTACGCTGGGTAAAACATTGTTCAATATTGTTACAAAAATTCTCTAGGTTTGTGTCGAAGATCAAGAAAGCACAATATGCACAGCATGTCTAATAAAATGGAAACAAAAATACTAGTTAACATAAAATATCAGCGCAAACTTGGTAACGAAATATCTCCTGTGTATTTCGATAACGTTTAGGGGTGTAAGTGAAATGCTATATATGTCGTTCTCAATGTACTAAGCCTAAGCTTTAGTCCCAACTTAATATCTTATATATGTTCTAGACTAAGCTTAATCCGCCTGAGTTTAGGATGCCGCGCACCGAACACACCCTCTAAAGCTTTTCTTTTTTCTAACCATATAACGTACTATGAGTTGAATCCAATAAAACCGCACTAGATATTAGTGTTCACAATTACCATGACTGGAAAAGTCATATTAAGAAACGTAGTAAGCTAGCTAATTAGAAATTATTAGAAATTGCTAGGAAAAATTCACTAAAATTGTGAAATTTTGACGGTTGCAATAGTTGTTTTTGCCAAAATTTCGTTTGAATTGTCACAATTTTATTACAAATTTACAATAAAAATTATACACATTTTGCCGAAATGGAATAAACGACAACAAAAAGTAAAGTACATACCAAATTTCTGACAAAAACTAGTATCTCGCAAGCGAGGGTGAAGCAAATCATCAAGTGGGCATTTAACTTCTAAACTTCTTTCTGTTTAAAGTGTACACTGTACAAAAACATCTGTAATGCTGAACCGACAAACCGATAAAGCTTACTCGACACTAAATCAATCGAAGACAACTGAAAAATCACGAAGTATTCGCGCTGGTCCCTAGATAATTAAACTATCGTATCTAGAGTACCCAAAAGCCTATATAGACAATTCTTGATGCTCTGTACCCAGTATATAAAACCAAACAACTCAATACAGAGTATATTCTTGAAATCGGGTTCATTGACACGTTAATTCATTGAAAACCCATGAAAGCCATGAAATATACACGATAGACTCTAGATAGCCAAATAATTATATTTAGCGTTCAGAAAGATGTATAGATCATTTTTCATGTCCTGTACGGCGCAATACATAACCAAACAAATGAAAACACACCACATTTTGGAATTGGGTTTCGTCGTCCTTAAAACCCCTGATACCCCTAGAAAATATATAATATAGTCAGACTCTGGATAGCAAAACTGTAGTATTTAGGGTGCTTGATAACCTAACGAACACTCATTGTAAGGTGAGAGCACGCAATATCATGCCGAAATTTGAAAAGTCGCTATTTCGGGCAACGAGTCGACGAGCAATATTCGGGCCCACAGTGGCCCAGAGAGTAGTCCCAAAAAATAGAAGTGGCATAACGGTAGATCTTGGTGTGCTGATTGTACCTATTTTTCGATACGAAACCGGTGTCGCAAGATGTGGGATGCGAAACGCTGGTACCGATGTGGCCATATTTGGCAAAGAACCCTTGAAAACCGGTAAACCGGTATTTTGACATTTTGACCCCTTAGGTGGGTTGGATCTGTTATCGCTCAACTAAAGGGCACATTCTCGTCGTTATCGAACAAAAAATTGTGGAAATCCGTCCATCCAAAAATGAACCATGAATGACAGCGACAGACAAAATAAATTTTCACTATTTTCGCCCTAGTGCCCTCAATGGCAAATACGCTCGCTTCACTCGCTCTCTTTTAATATGGAATGTATAATTTTTATATCTGGACAAATCAAAATTTTCTAAAAAATTTTGCAGATGAGAGATATTCTGTTTTGAATCCTCCTCTTCGTTAAAAAAGCCCACGTTTTCATTAAAAAGTTTGCTGAAAGACGACGACAGCAGTCATGGAAAAGAACATTGAAATTGATAAAATTACAGGTACCCAAGGTGAAGGAGGTTGGCAAATAATTCCCGCGGATGAAGGTATCAGGCTCGAAGTGTCAATAGGCTAGGGGTGTAACAAAAAATCTTCGTTATTTTCCCCAATATTCCCTAATAATTTTCACTCTTTTATACAATTTTCTCAGAATTTTATGATCTTGCTCATAAAAATTGTTAAATTTTTCAGCGCGCCGTTGTGGCTCGTAAATAGGGGATAAGGGAAAAGTGCGTCGGGGAATGGGATAAATATAGATTGGGCCCTTATGTGGATAAATTCCGTGCACCCGATGAACACCTATGGGCAAGATTCACGTCAGAGTGTAAAAACAATGGTAACTTTTAGCATTTTCGGTGAAAAACACCGAATCCCAAGAAAATGCTGAAATACCATATGGTTTTCCAAATTACATTTCAAGATCAGAGAAAGGTAAAATTTCAGCAAAGACTTGGCAAAAGTGCGGGTAAAATTATCAAAACGGTGATACAATTGGCAAAGAAATGGGTCATCGGGAGGTGGGTGTATGAGAGTGGAGTTTGCCAACATTCTTCACCTTCCTGGAGGGCCTCCCCCATCCGAGGCCTTCTACCCCCCTTCGCGCCGACCCCGGCTACCACTGAAACCTCGAAGCGTCCGCCATGTATGTCCGAAGCGTTATTAAGGGCGCAAAGCTTAAGCTAGATTTAGAGGTTAGGCTTTGTGTATAGAAAATAACGTAGCTTGCATTTCCCTAGTACCTTTAAAGGTTTATCTGCTTATAACCCGATCCCTGATTATGGCGGCCTAAGTTTGGTATGAAAGAGGTTGCCTCAAATTTGACACACGTGTTCTTAGATTGTAAATAAATTTGGACTAAAAATATTTTGCCTTCCAACAAAACTAATATATGATGGTTGTGTGTCATTTTTCTATATTCAATTTAAAATGTTGAATGTGAAGTATAAGTCCCAACACAAAACCATTTCAAGATTTCTATTTCAAACGGTAGCTTGAGCGCGAATTGATTTGCGGTAAATCAAAAAGCTTTTAGGTGATTAAAGCTGCTCCTAAATTTTAAATTGAAATTTACACAAGCGATGTCATTAATTTTCGTTAAATCCTCATGACATGAATTAGTTTATACTTCGACAAACGTTCCACAAGCTGTTGCAGGTGTGACGACTCGGACCCTAGTCGTTTGGCTCAGAGTAGTACTTGCGCATAACTGGGAAATGAGGACGCTGTTGCTCGAATCTTTACCGGCTTATCAACCAGGGAGCGAATAAGAACACACAGCCAAACGAACGCTACGCAACGCAATAAGCTAACACCATTGGTGTCCATAGGATATCATCGTAAACCTATAGCTACCCCGCCCCTTGAAGACGTACACTGCACAAGCCCAACTTCTCCTCCTCCTCCCCTCCAACCACCCTCTCCCGCAAAATTGCCGCCGATACGAAAATTTAGCAAAAATTAGTTATTTTTGGGGTAAAATAGGTAAAACAAAAATTAGAGTACAATTGGTAAAAATATCGGAGGAAGGGGTATATGTGCGGAGGACCCCCTGACTACCCCTATGACCTCCTCACGCCGACCGTCGACACCGCTAAGCCGAAGGACCTTTGACACCTATAGCTAAACACGCTGTTGAGCTGGTTCTCTAATAGCAAGATTTTAAAATTATTTTAAAATTTATTTGTTTTGCATTTTAAGTCGAAAGAGCTGTAAAATGCTACCATATTTATGCACGGGCAGTAAAACACTTTGCGCTTGTAAATACAAACAATTGAGTTTTCATAAGATTATCAATGAACTGGCTGTAAAAATTATAAAAAAATGAGCTGTAGCCAAATCATTTGACCATTACTGTTATTCCAGTATGGAAATGTTATAGCCAGCAAAGAATCGCATTGTAGTATACGCAACACCAACTAATATTGATAATATATGTATTAACGCGTTCGGTCATGTACAGCAAAGTCCGTTTACAGGGAAATCGCTAGAGACGAATAAAATCTGTTATGATATTTACGGCCCATGTCAACTTTAGGGCCCGAAGAATAAAGCATGCCATGTCGATGTCGATATAGTAAGCCTAAGTCTTAGTCTTAGCCTAAGCTAAGGTCCCTATATGAGCCTTGTACTAAGCTTAACCTAAGTCGGGGGCTGCCGTCCCCTTTTTACTATGTTCTCCTTTATTTTAATATACGCAATTTGACGGCCATAACATTTCACTGCAAAAGCAATTTCAGTAAATACAATCACTAGAAGCGCCCATATTTCACTATATATATATGTAACAAAATGCATCATAGTATTCCTGTTTTCAGTCATAGCTCGTCCGTTCTGAAGTATCTACGGCAATATCGAGTGTTGCTATTAGATACTGTTAGAAGCAAAGTGCTTGATGTTATTTAATATGTGCAGTGATCCCTTTGAAGTTAATTGTTTGAATACCGAATGAGTTAATACAATTTTCTTGCCTCATATTGATTGATTTATGTTTTATTGAGGCATCAATCCAGAGATCTTCGTAGACATCTTATAGTTTTGTAAACGCATATAACAGATGTCGTGTTCACACAATTTGTCGTATTCTTGAAAATCTGCTTTTATGATTTCTTTGCAAATCTATGCCTCAAAATACTCGATTTACTTCTATTCTAGCCGCATCTTTGGACTGAGAAATACGCGGAGAAATAGAGGTGAGAATTTAGGATCTTGGCTCTACACCCGAACCGAGCAGACCGTGTTTCCGAAGACGTAAAGCGTTCCATCTCTAATAGCCGAGCATCATCTGTTTAAAAAGCTGTAGTGAGCTCTTTAAAAGCTCTTTTTTCAAAACAAACGTTATTATAACAGCTGCCAACTGCAAGAACTGCTTCGGCTCTACCGCAACTTCTAACAGCAACTATATCTAGTTCCTTTGTCGGACTGTATATTACATTATGCTTCCTATACTATTACTAAATCGCAAACTACTATTATTAAGAGCCGAGCCAAGCCAGAGCCGAAGTTTTGTCCTAAAGAACCGAGCTGAGCAGAACCGGACATGATTCAGGAAGAGCCGGGCCGAACTAAAGGGGCGGAAAATCCGTCTCTTTCCCACCTCTACGAAGTTATAAAAAGCAGGTAACAGCTGGCTCTACAGATATGCGTCTATAAGAGTATTTCGCTGAAGCTTCATGCGGAGTTAACGTTATAAAACGCCGCCATGTGGAAAATTTGTCACTATGTGATCACAACCATACCATGGTGCATGGTAGTCGGAAGGTTATACTATGCAGCACAAGTAATGGCGTCGCGGACACCGTGTACATTACACGATGGTGTCTTCGACACCCTATAATTGAAGAGTTGTTTAAAAAAGGCGGGAAAATTAGCTAAAATGAAATTTCAAAATACTTACGTAATTGATTGTATCCAATAAACCATGCTGTTTGTAGCTTTGCGTAGGAAGTGCGTAGACAAAGCTTGCACTGTATCAGATTCCTACAACGAAAACAACAACAAAGCATCTTGCCAAAGGATTTCCATCACTGCTAGCCAGAAGTTTACTGTGTCCATAATACCATATATATGCACTGATTGTGTCCGAAACAATATATAAAGTTGCTTAGAATACAGTGTTGGTGTTCTGCTCACGATATCGTTAACGGTATTACGCAAGCTGTACGTTGAGAAAACTTCCACGTGACGGGCAACTTATACCGTTAAGGCAGCATCAAACATACACGAGAGTTTAATTGACTATTTCAGATCAAATGGCTGTTAAAAAATAAGCCAGGATTTTTGTACGAAATTCAACAACTAAACTGAATATTGAATGGCTGAGTTTATTGCTCTTAGGCTATTGACTGTCGAGGACAGCCGGTTAACGTAAACTTAAGCTGACTTTACGAAAGTAATCGACTATATACCTAGAGAAATTGCGGTATGAGATTTTTCCAACTCCACATGTATAATAAAGAACATGTTTACGACTACATATTATTTATAAAAACACTCTTTTTAAGCCACAAATCTGGGAATCGACCAAACAGCTATGTGAAATGTGTGTGTGTAGTCCAACTAGGACCAACGCAGAGAAACTTTCGGGAAAATACGCAATGGTCGCTTGACAAAGTCAATTTTCGGACCACAAATCTGGGAATCTACAAACAGCTATGTGAAATGTGTGTAGTCCAACTAGGACCACCGCAGAGAAACGTTCGGGAAAATACGCAATGGTCGCTTGACAAAGTCAATTTTCGGACCACAAATCTGGGAATCTACAAACAGCTATGTGAAATGTGTGTAGTCCAACTAGGACCACCGCAGAGAAACTTTCGGGAAAATACGCAATGGTCGCTTGACAAAGTCAATTTTCGGACCACAAATCTGGGAATCTACAAACAGCTATGTGAAATGTGTGTAGTCCAACTAGGACCACCGCAGAGAAACTTTCGGGAATATACGCAATGGTCGCTTGACAAAGTCAATTTTCGGACCACAAATCTGGGAATCTACAAACAGCTATGTGAAATGTGTGTAGTCCAACTAGGACCACCGCAGAGAAACGTTCGGGAAAATACGCAATGGTCGCTTGACAAAGTCAATTTTCGGACCACAAATCTGGGAATCTACAAACAGCTATGTGAAATGTGTGTGTAGTCCAACTAGGACCAACGCAGAGAAACTTTCGGGAAAATACGCAATGGTCGCTTGACAAATTGTCAATTTTCGGAAAAATGATGCATCCACGCGCAGTGTTCTAGATTAGGGACCAAATAACCGCTGCATGGTATTAACCAAAGAAGGACCTTTTTAGCGACGATTTGATACTGTGATGATCATGATGTTATTTCGGGGAAAGACTTTAGATATGTGCCATGCTGCAATTTATTTGCAAAAATGATATATTTATATATTATAATGCATATACTATTTAGCTGTTTATGTCTATAATGATAACTGTCTTTGTGCTTACTTACTATGCTTATATTAGTCCAATACTCGAATATTTAGTCAGGTGTGGTCACCTTGTTACTTTATTGACGTCGATACTGTTGAAACTAGGCATGGGCATTTTGTAGTAAATCGTCACCCAGGTACCTGGGTATCCGACCCGATTAAACTATCCTGGTGTCCGATTAGCTACCGGGTACCCGACACTAACTTTGGTAGTTCTCGTGGCTTCCTTTCATATTTGCTGTATCAGTGATGTTTAAATTAATGCGGCGTTTACGTTACAAAGGACCCTCCAATCTGAAAGTTTTGTGCATCTTGGGTTTCTCCGCCAATATCCATTATATTCTGTCTTGGACACCATGGTGTTTCCCATGGTATTTTGAGATAGTATACATAGGTACTTTTGTATTGGCAATGGTATGATGTAGACTACACCAAAAAATTTTTAAAAACGCTATATGGTGTCACCTACATCATGCTGTTATTTACTCACCTTATATAATGTATTTATGCATGGTGTCCTTGTTCTATTGTGTTAAAAACAACAGGCAGATTAGAGACACTATATTTAACTTGATGTTGTTTCACACACCATCTGCTCTATAACATAGTACAGGCGTAGACAATATACCACTGGATGGTATAATAGTCTAAAGCAATAACGGACAAAATTTTCACATGGAGAGCTATATTTATATATATTTCACATATATAAATGTATATATTTCACATGTAAATTTCACTTTATAACGTAAACGCCGCACATATACTCAAATCTATAAATAAAACTTGCAATTGTAATGGTGTCGACTTAAAAATTGTTTCCGCCGGCCTACCGCACAATGCTACGTGCTTGAATTCATATGGTGACTAAGGAAAATGGTGTGAAGAACCATCAAAGGTGAAATGTTTGCTCCAGATTGAGTTATGCAGCTATAACATAAAAAGATTTCGGAAATAGAAGGGTTAAAAGCCCACTATATAAATGTACCAATTACCAGTTTTGTGTATTTTTCACAAATAAGGATGCACTAGTTGGGAACAAGATAGACGTATTGTTTCCTCGCGCATAGAGTAAAATAAGATTTTGGGTTGTAGAAAAACAATAAATAGGATTGGTTTTCTGAGAGAAATAGAGAAAGCGACAGCGCTTTTTCAATTTCTCCGGTCGTGTAGTTACCAATGTAGTAACTCGGATTTATGTAAACTCAGCAGAACCAGTTTAACTGGTTCTTGGCTAGCTTTGCAGCGGTAATTTGCATAATGTCGGTTGTACGTTATTTAAGCCGGGACGCGTTACACTCGATGGAGTCAGTCAACGTTTCAATTGCTGCGCAATAGTATGTATTCGTTGCCCATCATATGGTTGTTTTCTTCAATAAACTTTCTCGTATTTATTTTCACTCTAGATGTTTTTGATCGACACGGCCCCCACTGGAGTGGTGCAGCTCAGCTCCAAGTGATGGTCAGCGACTCCCGAATGAGTCGGTGCAACCATCACATTGGTAAACCCGACGTGATCCCTGCACGGAGTTTCTTCACACAGCTAGAGCTCAACGCACGCTCGTTCCGCGACTCCGCAGGCGAGTTATGTAGCATCTCACTAAGCTAGCATATATAGCGTAGCTGAACACGTTGTGATCGGGGCCTGTGGTGTAATGGTAGCGCGCTAGTCTTGCAAGCTAGAGATCCGGGTTCGAATCCCGGCTGGTCCAATGTATGATCACTCGTGGATATTTTCAATTGGTGAACCCGACGTGATGGCTGTAAATCGTTGGAGCGATCGTTGTCGGTCAATCGGTGAATCGAGCGATGTGCCGAGCCAATAAAACTTATGGAGCAATTTTAGTGAGTCAATCGAGCAATGGCGCGACGCGATCGACATGCGACAGGGTCAACGCGAACGCGTTCAATCATGGTCGAGATGCGTTCAAGTGGACAATCGAAACCCGTACGAGCAACTCGAGCAATTCGATTACAGCAACGAGCGCGGAACGGTTCAACGAGTAGGGCTCAACTCAAACGTCAACAATCGAAAAAATGGATTCGCTCAAATTGATCGAGAAACAGATCGTGACAACAGTCCTGTAGCTATTCAACGGTTGTGGTTCAGTACGATGGACGCTCAAGCGACGCCGCCGGAGAATGGCAATCATCTACTGTGGAGCAACTGTGCAATGGTCAACAACAACACAACAAGCATTGCCTTCAGACAAAGCGGACTTCGACGCATTAAGTGGCAACGGGAGGCGCTATCGGAGTTGTCATCTGGTCGATCGTTCAAAACACATTGGTCAATTGTTTGGCGTATCGAAATAAATCATTCGCAATTCTCTATCACCGTAACAAGTTTTAAACAAGTACAACCGGTGTTTTGCAGCGGTGGCCACAAAATTATGGCGATACAGATTTGCGACGACGACCTGCCGGTTGAATCGGTCAAATCGAGCAGCGCACCGTTGGTAATCGATTACGGAGCCACCAATTCCGTCAATTTCCGTACAACAGGTTCACTTAAGATGTTCGATAATGCGCGGTTGGATCGAATATCTTACAATTGGCAACGGAAATCAACGCCCTACAACGTTCGAATCAATTCGCTGGTGATGCTGGCCGTCGCAATGTTGCAATGTCAACCGACAACTCAATTGTTTTTCGTGAGTTCGAAGTTGTCGAGCAAATTCGCAAATTTCGCACCATTCGGGATCTACTGGTCGGTGAATATAAATTCCTCAAGGCAAGCTACCGGTCTACGATTACTGCTGTTGATCGCGAGGGATGTCGAATCAAATCCCGGTCCAATTGGTGAACCCGACGTGATCCCCTGCACGGAGTTTCTTCATACAGCTAGAGCTCAACGCACGCTCGCTCCTCGACTCCGCAGGGGAGTTATGTAGCATCTCACTACGCTAGCATATATACGCGTAGCTGAACACGCTGTGAATGGGGCCTGTGGTGTAATGGTAGCGCGCTAGTCTTGCAAGCTAGAGATCCGGGTTCGAATCCCAGCTGGTCCAATGTATGATCACTCGTGGATATTTTCACCACCTCAATGCCGGCTTACCGCCGTCTATAAGTTTGGACTTTAATTACGGCGGTTGTGATAACTAGATAATAGAGTCGCAAACCGACCCTTAGGCTAAGCCATAAAAAAATCCAGGATCCAAATTTGTACGCAGAAAAAATTATCTATAAATCTGAAAACGCAGGATAAAAGAAAAGCGCTGTACAAAACCGCATTTAAAATTGTTTTGACACAGCACATTGCAAATTTATGAAATGACGCACTTAAAATGTGTATGTAAACCAAATCGCATTAACAATATATGACACAGTATATATATGTATGACACATATATGTATAACATACAACTATTATTAAAGGGATTCCGGCGCCGAACAGATAGGTGCTTTTTGCGGCGCTGCAGGCTCCGCACTGCTCCTTCCCAAACTCGGCCACCTACCCGACACCTTGGCTTAGGCATGCATGTATGATTCATGCCCTATTCCAAGTTGTGACGCAGAGGTGCGAATCAACAAGGAATATCAAATTATAAAACAACTGGGTCACAGAGTCACATTAGTATTTTGGAAGTTGTAATGTTCCATGGCACCAAATTACTGATGTTAGCATAATAGTGCGTTGTTGATAGGAGATACAGTCGCGATAGCACCTCCAAATGGGCTTTTCGATAGGCTTTCTATAGACGTAAGCGAATCTATATATGCATTTATCTGTGTATATTTTTGTTATTACGTCATGAGTTTGCGTATAACAATTCTGAATACACATTTGTTTTCATTTTTCGCCGCACGATCCATCAGTTGTAACCCTTCAAAAGTGGTACTTCACTCGAACGAAAAGTTCAAGTTTACACACCCATTTTAGATTTTCTAAATGCGGCTTATTGTATAGTTAGATATTCGTATAGGTTATTTCCAATGATTTAAAAAGTTTTGATATGCTGTTGTAACTGGCAGGTATCTAATGGAGAATCAACTTTACTTTAAGGTTGGATATAGCATAATATAAAGAGGCCGTTTGCCGAGGTCAGGCATGAGTTCGTCAGTTTCTTCTTACCCAATTGCGCAGATTCTCTCCTAAAAGTTAAGCTTTTGTATTTAGCTGCTATTTTTGTTATTGGGTTCCCGTTTTAATTTTTTTGCAATGCAAACTGTTATATTTGTTAATAAGGGGGTCTTTAGCTATTGCTACAAGTGTCCGAGGTACATACCGGTGGACAATAGCTCTCAGCTTATATAATTAATAGATTAGATTAATATTCGTCCCTGCTGTAATTAGGAGAAGCCTTGTATCCCAATTACAATCCCTAGTGTTCAAAATATAAACCTTGCCTTCACGTGAATCAAGTGTATGGCCATACACTGTGTTCGTTTACATTCTTAATCTAGGCTTTGGTTAGCTACATTTCCTAAGTTATATGAAGAAGACAATTTTTCCGCAAGGCGGAAAATTTTACTTGACATTCAAAATACCTAATATCCTCGTAAACGGGTACCAAACTGTTATAACCAAATACCCGACGCACTACACAGGTACTCGACAAGTGGGGTACCCGGGTAGTATCGCCCATGCTTAGTTGACACTGTGAAACGTTCATTCGAAAACCATACGCTATGGCAGTTATTGAACCACGTTAAAATAACTTGTTCGCCAGGAACGTCTTCAGATAGAATCTATAGAGAATAACCGCGACTATTCCTTAACTTGCAAAACATTTCAAATGTTCCCAACAATGACAACGATTTAAACAGGGATAAATTTTTTCACTATTTGTGCACTCAAAACAGAGGTTATGGAATATGCATGTAGACACTAAAGCCAAGAATAAAAGCATAGAAATATTTTTTATAAGTATAATTCACTTCCAGAATATGTTGGCGATAACGTTCCACTGACAGAAAAGGATAGAAATGCATTCATGTAAATTTTAAAACGGGTGGATTTCTCAAAGGTGCTTGAAGTTTGATAGAAACCTGTAGCCTAGATGTTACTGGAAGGATGTATACGCTCATATTTCATGAATTCATCATTATTATAACAAACAAAAATACGTAAGAAATACATTGACAGCGTATTTTTAAAAAGCAAACAGCGTAGTAGTGTTGCTGGTAAGGTTTAAGGTTGTTTGTATGCACATATGCGTCTTACTTTATAGTTTGATATATCTATTGGTGAAATGCGTTTAACCGAAGTCATTGGTGGAAACAGTTACCACAATGGTCCATACGGCCTAACGGGCTTAACTAAACCGAATGAAACAGTTATTAAATACAGGTAAGAAAATCATATCAAAAGTAAAAGTGTTCACCATATGATAATTTCTGTTTCACTATAATATTAAAGAAATTTTGCATTTGGCGCGCTTATACGATCGGCTTCCATTATTCCTTAGTACCATAAACTCATAAGTGTAAATACGTTATGTGCCTAACTGTTTCAAATGGTATAAACAATAGCTACTGTAGGAAACATGACCTAATGTGCTTTCAGCGTTCCGAATGACACATTTATCAAACACAGGTAAAACAGTAGTGTCAAAATCTAAAACATGCCATCCTAAACAAGATTATTTCTGTTTCACCGCATTATAAAGTGGATTTTGCCTTTCCTGTCCTAATAAGGTCGGGTTGCGCGCTTATACGATCGGCTTCCATTATTCCTTAGTACCATAAACTCATAAGTGTAAATACGTTATATGCCTAACTGTTTCAAATGGTATAAACAATAGCTACAGTAGGAAACATGACCTAATGTGCTTTCACCGTTCCGAATGACACATGTATCAAACACAGGTAAAACAGTAGTGTCAAAATCTAAAACATGCCATCCTAAACAAGATTATTTCTGTTTCACCGCATTACCTATAAAGTAGATTTTGCCTTTCCTGTCCTAATAAGGTCGGGTTGCGTTCTTCCTTTCTACCACAGACAGAACTTGTAATTCACATATATATCTATTTTATATATCCTAGGTGTTCAAGGTGTGTCGGTTTTAGGGAGTACATGGTCTGTTAGCGTGCGGGGCGGTGTTAGAGAACTACAGGTGAGCGAAATTTGTTTAAAAAGAGTTCAACCTTTCTTTGAGAAAACCCATTATTGGTACATATGATATATGCACTTAACAATGCAGTAATCGGTAAAAACAGAAACAGCGGTAGAATACGAAAATTAACGGGTTTAGCCAAAGAGAATGAAACTGTTGTACAGGTAAGAAAAAGGTAACATTAAATGTAAATCATTCTGCTTAAATAGTTGAGTATATCGTATTGCAATTATTGAGAAACTTTACGTCTTCAGAATTGCTTATAAGGCCCAGTTTTATTTTTCATGGACTAAAAACGCTCTATTCGTGACTAAATCTTGACTCTAGATTTACAATCCGTATTTAAAATAATATTATGCAACTGATTTTCTTTAATTGCCGACTGTGTAAAACTATATTAAATTATATCTTTGACGGTTGTGAAACCTTATTGTATAGACTTTTTACGCCGCTTGAAGAGTTCACTGAGTTCCATTATAAATATTCGTTATAGGCAGGTGCAGATTGTGTTTTTAGCTTCAAGTAACACATTTAGTTCTTAGGAACCATGCTAGAATATAAACTTGGACAAATTTACGACCATTTCTACAGTCATAATATGTAAACGTATGCTGTCTCACGCAATTTGCCCTCATGTATGCTTGGTTGGTTACTAAATTTGACCCTTGCGCATTGTGGAAACCCAATGGAAACAACATTATTTTAACGGGTTTTTCTAAAATTAAAATGTGAAAAATCCAGCTTTCAATTTTTAGAAACTATAAAATAACTGTAACCATATAAAATAAGAAAATATTTTTACCATAAAACGTTGATTAGCGCTGCACTGGTTTTGTACACTAAGTAAAATTTGCCATTATTTTATTATAATTTTGCTCTAAATTTCGCTGTATATCGTGTCAATCTTGTGTTATCAGAGTAATGTGTTTTTGAATGCTTAATGTTCAGCAAAATCCAGAAGTGCGAGCGTCATTTCAAATTAAATCCTGTAGCAAGAAGTTACTGTAGAAGACCGGCAGCCGTTTCAATGGTAGTTTGTACAGATCAATATTTGATTTTACCTAATGCCTCTGCAGCTCAATACATCTGAGCAAAACCTACGCAGACTTAGCGCGCGAGAGATACGGATCAAGGTTTCGTGCTAGCACTTTAGTGTATACGATAAAATCATGTCCCATTCGGTGCACTTCTGCACAATGCTATATATTTTCGTACACTAACCTAACCAAA
>JASANE010009314.1:0-12079 GCA_030248225.1 Trileptium ribeirensis | reverse complement strand
CTCCAAACGATGTGTGAATACTAATAATAATATAATAGATTAATGTGACAAAAAAAAATTTCATATTTCGATCTCGGGGTATATTTGAATATATTAATAATAACTATCTAGTGATACGGGTGTTGCCAGTTGGTTGCAACAGTTATGGTGCAGTCTCTAGACATTTCTGGCTACTACAGCGTACACACGTTCAAATTTTCAAAACTTTCAATTTTCTCAATTTTTATCTCAAAGCAAGCAGTTCAGACTCTTGAAACATCACTCACCTAAAAAGTTGTAACTTCGTCTGAAAAAATTCTTTTAGAAATAATTTTTCAGTAACGTTGTCTTTAAAACCGCACATTTAGGGTTTTGAAGTATTTTTGAATAGATTTATTCGAATTTTTGAGCTGAAAATTTGAACTTGTGATTTGCTCTTTTTCTTTTATTATTTTTTTGAGGTTACTAGATAAGTATTAATTTTTAATGTATATATGTATTGTTTTGTTCGTAGATTGCGTTCTTGCGGTGTGAAATGACTATTTTTGCATCATATAAAATATCTAATTAATCACTGGACTAATTTCTATTTTCTATCAACCAATATCATGATTTTACCGAAAAGATATTTGTACATACTAAATAAATAGCGATTTCCATGGACATTCTTCCAGAAATCCACTGCATTTGTCCCAGATGTGTCGCGTTTCATATATTTTTTGCTTCTTGCGAATCCAGGTTAGGTCTTACGACTGCCGATAGTTGTCACGCTGAACAACAAAGTTCTACTGATCAATAATAAGTATCTAGCTGTCCGGTGCTGCAATGTTTCCGTTGTTAACTCAGACATGAGAGCTGATTATAAGTGAGAGAAGTGTGATGCATCTATATCTTGGACAATCGAGAGTTTTGGCTTTATTTATCTCACGTTGTAAGCTTATTTCGATCGAAAATACGTTGGATAAATACATGCTGAGTTCTGGGCTTCATTCCACGTTACAAACGGTCTGTGTTTATCGCTCTTTCATTGACGATACAACTTTTCACGGAGGAAGTAAAACCAGTAGGAATATGGTTATTCTGCCCTGCTTATAAGTTCTTGACTGAGACATTCACACGCGTACTGTCAACTATAATATTTGTGTAAAATTGTAATGTTAATTTTATTGTTTTTCATAAAATTCTCAATGATCGTGCAGCCCCAAAATTTGTACCTAGGTGATGTGAAGGTACGTATTGAATAAACAGTTCCGGAAAAGCATGTCTACTAATTGCGAGATTTGTTCAAACCTTTAAAAATTTAGCACAAATTCTAGAAAGCATTATATTATTTTATTTTTGTAATTCCTAACATGTGAAAACTGTTCAAACATTTGATGAACAAAATTGGGAACAATAATTATTGAAAGGTATTGAAGCAAAATTTAATAATATATTTCAAAAATGACCAAATTTTGAAACTATCCGAGTAGTCACATTTTTTAAATTAAAAATTGGACCTAAATTTTTAGAGTTGGATCGAATTTTGTGCGGAGGGTTTGTAACGCGTTAACGCTACATAAATAATCGGTTGGTTTGTTGACATTACCTAAACAATATCGTATCGATCGAATTTTGTGCGGAGGGTTTGAACGCGTTAACGCTACATAAATAATCGGTTGGTTCGTTGACATTAGCTAAACAATATCGTATATCATGTGGACATATTGATAACCGAGAAATATGTCGCGGTCTGTGTGGTTTCGTTAGAAATTATTTTATAGTGTTTAATGCTCTCAGGTGTGTAGTATAAACGGATCAGTTTTGATCGATTGCGCGCATTGTTCAAGTGCCAGATGAGACGATCTCGGTTGCGTTTAGACCAATGCGTCGCACACATTGTAATGTGAGTTGAGTTGCTGCACATGACTGAATTTCATCGAGAGTTGGTCAGGTTTTTTTGTGCTTTCGCGTGAATATCTGCATTATCATTTTCTTCGCTTCATTTAATGATGTGTATTACATTATAGTTCTTTTTGCTTTTAGATTTGTGGTATGACCATTTTAGCAAAAGTGTATGTTTCGGCGTTTAGCAGACGGCTTTATAATTCACAAAATTATCGTATATACTTAAAATAAATATTTTCATTATTATAGTCAGTCACAAGTAGTTCACATATGTGTATTTGCATTATTTCCACATAACACCTGTCTTGGTGAGACTGGCTAGTGCTTGAGTGGGATTTAAGCTGTTCACTGAAACTGAGTTTGGGTGCCCGAGTGAGACGCTTCAGTGCCTTGTGTACATATGTAAATATATATATACCCCCGTCAAATAATTAAATGTTACTAAAACATAACTAAGAATGGATGAACAATATGATATTCACAAATTTAAGCACATATAGCCCAAATGTGTATCAAATCGTCTTCCGGCGATTTCATGGTGAGGGTAAAATTCCATTTGCCTCTCTGCATATCTTGGGCTACAAATTTTCCGTCCTACGTTAACGTGGCACGACGGGGTGTCCACCCCACATAAAATGTTGCGAACAGTATGAAACTGAATGGCACATACCTTCAAACTGGAAATTGCTCTTAAACGTGTAGTGCTCTTCTGTAAAATATCACCCACTCCGTGATATACACATTATATACATGTTTTTTGAACTAAATGTGAACTACTTGTGACTGACTATAATAATGAAAATATTTATTTAAGTATATACGATAATTTTGTGATTATGAAGTGGTCTGCTAAACGCCGAAACATACACTTTTGCTAAAATGGTCATACCACAAATCTAAGCAGAACTATAATTTATACACATCATTAAATGAAGCGAAGAAAATGATAATGCAGATATTCACGCGAAAGCACAAAAAAACCTGACCAACTCTCGATGAAATTCAGTCATGTGCAGCAACTCAACTCACATTACAATGTGTGCGACGCATTGGTCTAAACGCAACCGAGATCGTCTCATCTGGCACTTGAACAATGCGCGCAATCGATCAAATCTAATCCGTTTTATACACACCTGAGAGCATTAAACACTATAAAATAATTTCTAACGAAACTACACAGACCGCGCATATTTCGGTTATCAATGTGTCCACATGATATACGATATTGTTTAGCTAATGTCAACAAACCAACCGATTATTTATGTAGCGTTAACGCGTTCAAACCCTCCGCACAAAATTCGATCCATACGATATTGTTTAGGTAATGTCAACAAACCAACCGATTATTTATGTAGCGTTAACGCGTTCAAACCCTCCGCACAAAATTCGATCCAACTCTAAAAATTTAGGTCCAATTTTTAATTGAAAAATGTGACTACTCGGATAGTTTCAAAATTTGGTCATTTTTGAAATATATTATTAAATTTTGCTTCAATACCTTTCAATAATTATTGTTCTGATTTTTTTGTTCATCAAATGTTTGAATAGCTTTCACACGTTGGAATTACAAAAATAAAATAATATAATGCTTTCTAATTTTGTGCTAAATTTTTAAAGGTTTGAACGAATCTCGCAATTAGTAGACATGCTTTTCCGGAACTGTTTATACAATACGTACCTTCACATCACCTAGGTACAAATTTTGGGGCTGCACGATCATTAAGAATTTTATGAAAAACAATAAATTGCACATTACAATTTTACACAAATATTATAGTTGACAGTACGCGTGTGAATGTCTCAGTCAAGAACTTATAGCAGGGCAGAATAACCATATTCCTATGAGTTTTACTTCCTCCGTGAAAAGTTGTATCGTCAATGAAGAGCGATAAACACAGACCGTTTGTAACGTGGAATGAAGCCCAGAACTCAGCATGTATTTATCCAACGTATTTTCGATCCAAATAAGCTTACAACGTGAGATAAATAAAGCCAAAATTGTCGATTGTCCAAGATATAGATGCATCACACTTCTCTCACTTATAATCAGCTCTCATGTCTGAGTTAACAACGGAAACATTGCAGCACCGGACAGCTAGATACTTATTATTGATCAGTAGTACTTTGTTGTTCAGCGTGACAACTATCGGCAGTCCTCAGACCTAACCTGGATTCGCAAAGAAACAAAAATATATGAAAACGCGACACATCTGGGACAAATGCAGTGGATTTCTAGAATGCCCATGGAAATCGCTATTATTTAGTATGTACAAATATCTTTTCGGTAAAATCATGATATTGGTTGATAGAAAATAGAAATTAGTCCAGTGATTAATTAGATATTTATATAATGCAAAAATAGTCATTTCACACCGCGAAGCAACTGTACGAACAAAACAATACATATATACATTAAAAATTAATACTTATCTAGTAACCTCAAAAAATAAAAGAAAAGAGCAATCACAAGTTCAAATTTTCAGCTCAAAATTCGAATAAATCTATTCAAAATACTTCAAAACCCTAAATGTGCGGTTTTGACAACGTCACTGAAAAATTATTTCTAAAAGAATTTTTTAGTCGAGGTACAACTTTTTAGGTGAGTGATGTCTCACAACTCTGAACTATGTTTTGAGATAAAAATTGAGAAAATTGAGCTTGAAAATTTGAACGTGTGTACGCTGTAGTAGCCAGAAATGTCTCAACTACCATAACTGTTGCAACCAACTGGCAACACCGTATCACTAGTTATTATTAATATATTAATATACCCCGAGATCGAACTATGAATTTTTTGTCACATTAATCTATTATATTATTATTAGTATTCACACATCGTTTGGAGATTTTAAGTCCACCGATATTTTGCTCAAATCAACCATTCGCCTGAAATTATTAATATAAAACAAGATAAAAACATTTATACAATTATTAAAAATACGGCAAAAAGCTATTTATTATATATATAAAATTCATAACTTAAAATCAAAAATAGTGTATAACATGTCGGACGAAAAAATTAGTTTATGTACACAAATTTTTCAAGCAATAATGTATAACCAGGTTCATTACCCACTACAATAGCCTGCAATATTTTTCTAAATTTCGAGATTTCATATTCCAAATATGTGTTCCTGGTCAAGGCATTTATTACTTCTGATTTTTAAGTTATAAAACGGACTTATAAGGCGTGTTCACACACTCAAATTTTGAGCTCAAAATTTAACTGCGATTTTTAAAGAAAAATAGCGATGTTTCAAAATTTGAGCTCAAACTTTTTCAAGCAATACATCTCGTTGATGATTAGCTGCAGGAATATCATGAAAAAGTTTGAACAGTGTTCACACGTTCAAGCTTAGCAAAAATGCAAAAAAGATGCTTTCAAATTTTGATCAACAAGTTTGAGCGCGTGAACACGCCTATAGTATTATTCTTGTTTGCTAGATGCAATACTCAAAGAAGGTGGCAACCAAAGTTCAATCTGATCGAACGTATACTTGATTCCAGCACAATTTTAGATAAATTATAAATACAACAAATATCAATTTAACATTCAAATTTTTCATCTAATAGAACACATGTCCCGCAGCAGTTCGCGTTTGAAGCAAAAATCAGTGAGTCGACATTAGCAGTCTGGAATCGACCAGATAACTGCCAGCCAAATCGGCTCGAACTAACCGGCACGAAAAAAACTTCAAATGCAGCAAAAATCCAACATATAAATTAGTTTTAACTAGTTATTCTAAATTATTAAAACATGTAACTAATCCCTTGCCGGGGTCCGAAGAACGATTGGAATTCAGGACTCGATTCGATAGACTATTTGACTAGGATACAAAAGTACTACTTAGGAGCTCTAAACCAGCTGACCTGGGTAACTAAACGGGTCAAGTAATGCTGCTAACTCGACTTAAGGCACACAACATTCCCACATTATCAGTGACCTACCCTTCCTCGTAGAATAGAACAGTGACTCCCCATATATTCGGTATGATACACATTGATTCGATGGTGCAACGGCATTGTTAAATAAGGTCCTGGACATAGCAGAATGGACACATTGCCATAGTTATCGCGTTGGCTTTTATGAATCATGGTCTATTATCAGTAGCGCCTTTGCTCACACTCTCAGCGTGAACCACAAAAAATGAGTCGCTACCGAGCCAGGCGAAGTCAAGACGATAGCGCTTGGCTAAGCTCGCCTTGATCGATCTCACCCCCAATTTACATGAGCTTTTAACAACATAACCTAAACAGGAAATTTCAAAATTTAAAGTATCGAGGAATTTTATTTACAGTCATAGTTCAAAAATAATTATTTAGAAAATTTAAAACAACATTGTAAAAATGCACTATTTGGTTTATTAATTAACCAGGTTTTAAACCCTGGGCTCTTCAAACTTCCGAAATTATACTTGGGGGTATCGTCCTGAGGAAGCACTCAGGTAATTTATCTTGGGAACCTAGTAAGAGCTTGAAATATATAGGGCCCCCTCACCTCTTTGTGGGGAATCCAGGGTGTATAATCTCAAAAAGCCGTTAATACGATAAGAAGAATACATAGTAAAAGAAATAAACAAAAAACAAAATAAAATATCATTTATCCAAGATGATTTAACGCAGAAAAGTTTGTAAAAAATCTATATACAATTTATAAAAATACAGTAGTTAAAACAAATAAATATCACAGTGAAATGGCAGCACAGTTGTAAGCAGCCAGCAAACAGAATGTTCCCACGATCCCACTTGGATGGATTTAATTAATACAGACATCATCGCAAGCAACCATAGCAAACCATACGGGCAAGCGCAATTTTACGGATCTCGCCATGCTCCGATAAAGTTGCAGTATCCACATCGATTACAGAATACCAAAAGGCAACAAGAATATCACAATAGAGTACAAAGTATATCCGAAAAATTAAGATAAGGATTTAAGCAAAATGAGATCAAAACGAAGTTCACGTATCTTAATATTCGTACCGAAATTCACATATCTTAACATAGCCAATAGCTTACGACGAATTAAAATTCACGTTATGGCATCCACGTTACCTTAAGTTGGTACAATATTTGGATGGTGCCAAACAACAGTTTCACATTAAGCATTTTCACTGCGACAATGCTCTCCACTGTATTACGTTAAAATGAAGTACCCTACGTCAGTAACACTGTATATCCAGCTTTCAAAAATGCCTACTATGCTCGGATGAATTTCGAGAACGTCGTAGTATCCGCAAACAATATAATGCCAAATGAAAACATGAATATCATAGTGAAGCACAATATGGGCAAAAATCATACAGGAAATTAAATGTAACGTTACAACAAAGTACTTTAGTAACTAGGTGCATCGCGCAGATCGTTGGGTTTCTATAATTTTTGGGTCATATGTTCAACCTGAGGCAGTTATATTGTGAACTATGGTTCAATAAGTCTGCTTGTTAATATTTGGCAAACAACAGTCTCGACTTTGGCATTTAATTTCATCGTTTATCGATTCAATCAATATAATAAACTGCATTGCAAAGACTTCAATCACCTTTTTAGTGCCACGTTAGTCCACAGTATTGATTTTATAAATATGACATGTTATGAACATCATTTATTTGCTTGGAAAAATGATTCCAAATGTAAAAAAAATTTCAGTGACGACGGGGCATAGCGGTAGACCACCCCATCACGTTTTAACAAACGCTTCTTGCATTACTGAGGGGCAATTGAACTGAAGTGCGAGTTTCAAAAAGAGCATTGACAAGCTGCAGATATTCTAGTCTTAATAATTTAGGGCGGATAGAAAGTAATTAACAGCAATAAGCCAGAACAAATAAAATACGGAATGATAGGTATACGAACTTCGCGGTTACAGCCAGCAAAACGGTTACAAAACCACTACACTCTTGGAAATATTTGGATCACCCTTTATATCCTAACCCATGCGTTCTTCTAATTTCTTCAACCAGCGACAGAATCATAAGAATTGTTGCAGTAGTTATTTAGTTTACTCAAAATCTACGTAGCAACAGATGAAAAATTAATGGTTGCTATTACCTAGCGTAAACCCAATGGTAATAATTAGTACGTGTGTGGCACGAACACAACAACCCATTACATGGGCTGGTCACAAACTGTAAGAAATAGGTAAATACGATAATACATAATTAGCGATAAATATACACAGATATTAATTTCTATAATCGAACAACTAATCTACAAAACAAATAATGCTAAAAGTTTGAAACAATATTGTGCTTATAACAAAGCTTTTGTATAACTACTGCTTCAGACTAGACTAAATTCCGAAAAACTATCAGCAAAGTATTATACCACAAATCATAACAGATATTCTTAGCTCGCCCAGACCCCTCCATCTACTTAATTGACTTTTTCAGGGCTCAGGGAATTGTAAAAAAGCAGACTACGGTTGCTATAGCGAACAACCAGCCGCTAAGACTCCCGACCGTAAACTTTGAAACCGTTCTCGTTTGTCATCCACACTTAAACTAAACTGCAGCTTCTGGCATACATCAGCCACCATAACAGATATCCGTTAAATCACAAATACCTAAACTGGCCTAATGGACATTAATTAAATGTACAAATGATTGGCCGAAACTTGACCAATGTTCACAAATAATAACGGCTATCTGTAATATCAGTTTCACTAGCCAAAATACAGTCCAGGCCAAAAATAAATGTAAACGAAAACGATCGAAATAACAATCGCTCAAAATTCTATTTAGTCACAGTCAATAGAAATTTTAGACATTAAAACACGCTAGAATCTACATCAATTAAATATTATTTAAAAGCAATCAACCGAAATCGATCTAAATTTCGTCGCATATAAAGTAATTGAAATTGTGTTTATTCGAAAGCCACCGATATTTCGACCGCCTATTTTGCACTTATTTTTGGCCGTGACTGTATACACATAATATAGAACAATTCAAACCCGAATTATTATAACGCTTTCAGATATTTCCGTTTCAGTATTTTTCACACAAATGAACACAGACAAATGAAAACTAAAAGTGGAATCACAATTATGCTAGAAAACGTTGTGTTTTTTTACAATCCTGGAAAGATCTTGCTCACAACTGAATTACTAACACTCCCATCAAAAGCTATAACAATGCCCGGAAAGATGACTTCTATCACAAACATTTAGGATTTATGTCTCCTGGCCTCTCAGGTTTGATGTAAAATCATCAAAAAGGAATGCTGTTATTACTGAGGAATTAATGAAATCTTGTACGGAAAATTTTTTAAAATATTACTATACATTATATACTTCTATTAAGTTATTGTAAGTATAAGCTAATCCGGAAATATCATTGTTCAACATCGCTGGTGGTGGTATGTCGCAAAGAATTGCTGTAGATAGATACGAACTCAATGTATCGTAAGCAAATCAAACGATTAAAACATATGGATGTATAATACTGTATTGCTGTTCGACTGCCTCAAAAACTGTCACGAAGCTCTGTTCATCGGCCGTCGCTTTACATAATCATGGAAGCTTATGAAATTCCTCAAATACGCGTCAGCATGATGCAAGTGTTGGTAAAACTATCGTTCAGCACGAAGATACATTCCAGCTATTTCAAATACGTCGCTCAGTGCTGGCCAGCCCCAAGCCTGCAACTTTGTAGCCGATTGGATAATGCGAATAGGCCTACGGTCTGGCAATGCGCGACAAGTCGGACGCGCGACTTACCGACGCTGACTACCCACATGATACTGCTTTGATATCAAGCAGTTATGACGAAACACAGTCCATGTTCGGCTAAGTAAATGCAGCCGGCAAACGCATCAGTCAAGTAATCATCAGAGAAAAGCCAAAGATAAGAATTACCCTGCTGTACAGACTGCACCAAAGGCATTTCAATTAATAACAGAAAGTTACAGCACCTGAATTGCCTGAGTTCTGCCACTTAGGCAACACCGGTACAACTACCGGATAATTTGCTAACGAAACAAACAGCCGCATGGTCACAGTAAGATCTACCTTCAGCGGTACGCAGCCAATTTGGCAATCCTACAAAGTGAGGATATCCACGAAACGAGATTACAATTTTGGTCGTACGATCTACCACGAAGTTATACGCCCGAAGAACCACACCACCCAGCTCAACATGCTGCTACAGCAGTAAAGAATGCTACAAATACCCAACTATGAGTAGATCAATAGCGGTTGTCGCCCGGATTTTCAAGCGTCCCAGCAGCACGAACCCACATAAGAGGTAGCTTTACTGCTTCATGGAGGTGATATCTTCTGAGCGAGTGATAACAGCACTTCCGTAATGTCCCCAGAGACGCTGGAAGAAGCAATCCATTGATATCATGGTTAAAGCCGCTGCAGCTCTGAAGTTTATGGAGAGTTATGTTGCAGATGGAGGTGCCCTACGTCCGTTGCGATCAGGTAGAACAGTATATTTTACAGTCAGAGGCACAAAGTAACTTATTATTCACAAATGCTTAAAGTTTGGATTAACTTGGCCACAACAAAATTCATATTACAGTTAATTCGTTTTTGAAGAAAATGTTTTTCAGGGTACACAAATCCGGCAAGGAAATTTCTTAAGTACCGACGCCGGTTGTTGTATTGTTGCTTTCCAGATATCCTCTTGTATTACCTACTGGTATTCCTACCACCGACATTACAAGCGAAGCACATTTTACATTAATTAGCATTACTATTATTATTATAATTTACTGTCTTGTCGATAGCAAGTCGCACTACAAACATAATGCAAATATTTTCATTTTAATCTCTGATATACTTCACACTATCGTTTAATTACAAGAAATACCTGCAAATTTCTCAAATTTAACTATGTTTAAACTAGTTATGTAAAAAGAAACAATAAATTTGGTGCAACAATATTGTCACGACTGTGTTGCACACACTGAAAACTTAACGTATTATATAAAATTCAACTCTCAAGCAAAAGCATGGTAAGACGGAATAAAAATTTCTGACTTAAAAACGGACTATAGTAATACATAATTTTATGTATATTATTTTACCTACATAATTTAGCAGATGCTTACTTATCAAATAATGTTTTAAATTCAACGGCTTCAGCAGCGCTTGCAAAAACCACGGTGGCGCTTGAAGTGCGTTCATGAAGATCCACGCTCTGAAAATATAACATTAATTCCTATACAAATGTATGTACTTTAAAATAATATCTGATTGTCGCTTGTGATTCCAGCTATCACTACGGACACCGCACGGACCGAAATGTCGGGGAAACTGAGATCGGCGCTGGCCCGTTGTTCACAGTGGGAATTTTCATTGTCGTCATAAAAATTGTTTTCCATAATACTGCTAAACTAATATTGTCGCGGTTTAACATAGCTTTCATTGTATCTCAAACACCAGATCCCAGATCAATAACAAAAATTTGAAACTATCAATCAATGCGACAAGCAAAAACGAATTTCAAATTCGCTCCAAACATAGTAGTCAAACTAAAAAAATAATTTCCATAAAAATGTATGTCGTTTTTATGATATGGCTAAACCGGGAATAATTATCATCTGATGCTAATTAAACTAACTATAATAAAAAATTTAACAAGGTGTTTAGCACTCATTCTATAAATCAATATAAAAAGGCTGCTGTTAACTTACGTCAACCGTTTCGAATGCGCTCAACATGCGTTCGATTTTGCTTTTGTCCGTATTTCGAGCCAAATTTTGCACAAATGCGACCATCGGACCCAACTGAACCTTAAACATCACATCACAGTGCAGTACGACGAACTAAATTTTGAAATTTAAGTGCGCATACCTTATATCGCATCCTCAAAACCAAATAATTGATACCAATTATGCTTGTCTGAATATCACGTCACGTTTAAGAAAAACATAAAAGTGGCAACAATGAAATAGAGACTTGTGTCTGCTTATTTTTAGTTTTAGCGGTTTGTATCTGCTTTTTTTGAGTTTTAGAGGCTTGTATCTGTTTCGTTTTAGTTTTAGAGGCTTGTAACTGCTTCTTTTTAGTTTTAGAGCCTTGTGTCTGCTTCTTTTTAGTTTTAGAGGCTTCTATGAGTTATCATGCATCAAAATATGCCCAACCGTTATCGAGATACAGGTGCGACACACAGACAGGACCTCCTCAAACCCCCTCCAAAGCCAAAATTGAAAATTCTCGTTCCACTCGCTCGCTCATTCCACTCGAATTCAATTAATTGTCAGG
>JASANE010009309.1:0-28388 GCA_030248225.1 Trileptium ribeirensis | reverse complement strand
AATTTAACCCATTTAAGTAGTAGCAAAGCGCATTTTGTTGATGGCTGGACCAACTTGGCTCAACTTTTCGTTGTATTCTCACGCTTACATAACTTACTTAGAATAGCAATATCACAGCAATACCTGTTTTAATCAAGGAATTAGAGTTCATACCCCCTTTGAGGCTAAAATTTATGCATTGTCGTACGCACCTTTGCAACAGTTTCTCAGATTTGAGTCAATTTTATCAGTACAAATATACTTCTTAAATATCTTGCTTTCAGTGGAAATGTCATTCCGATATCTTTGCCATTTAAGCGAATAAAGGATAAAATGCCGTTCCGCATACCAAAATTATCCCAAATTTGTGCGTTATCTTCTCTAGCTTGTCAATGACCGGACCGATTTTGTTCCAGTTTCGAGTGTAAATAATGTTGTCTTTCGTTCTTTCAGTCCACACATCTGTGTCGCTAGTTGAAACGGAACACGCGAAGCGAGCGGAGTTTCCAGCTATGACTTTGCTAGCGGGAAAATCGTAAAACATTTTTGTCCGTCTGTGGAGATTACAACTCATCACCGGATGGATGGATCTTCACAATTTTTAGTTGATCATAAATTCACTCTATTTGTACTCTTTTATTATATAAATGCTCAGCCCGCCGACCACGTCTTCTGAGTCAAAATATGGATCGAAATAGGTTGTATCGACCCATTATCACAAAACACCATTTTTTGCTTTCCAAATTTAGCATTTAGCGTCGGTCCATTTTCACACATCACATTATCAATAGCACACAAACAACAATAAAGCTAATATTTCACGCTTGGAATATTTCTTAGCGGAAATGCTCGCTCCGTTTCCACTCTCTCGCGAGATACTAGTTACTAACCTAAGCCGTTCAGCCTCCTCTTGAGCAAGGTGTTTTGCTGTTTGGTGAGCTTCCTCATCTATAATATCATCAATAGTTTTGTCGTCCGGGTGTTCACCCATAACCCAGACCCATGGATTGCCGTCGACGCCAAGAAGAAATTGCACCTTCGAATCTAAAATAGCGAAAGTGCTTTTGAGTGAAAATATTGTTTGAAACACCAGCGATTAAGAATTTCAAACTTCACAGTATGAAGTTGTTATTTTTCAATTAAACAGTTCCTCTAGTAACGTTTTAACGTAGCACAAAAAATTTTCATGTATCATGCAACAACTATCCCGATACAAATTTCACACTTAATTTATAATAGTTACTATTTAGACATACAATATTACATATACAAAGACAACAAAATGATGAATATTTTCCAAATTAAACGCACGATTTTACAAATATATTATAAGCGCACAAAATACTTGAACAACATGTTTGGAATACAGGGTTGTGCTAGAAGGGCGCATAGTAGGATGCGGGCACTAAGTTGCGAGTCGGTGGCGCCCCTATTCAGAGCATTTCCAATATCAAAATATCGCTGCCTTTGAACAGTGGGAGAACCATAATTTAATAAATCCTCCCATGTTCAACCCTCCACTACCTGAAACCCCTGAAAAATTTATGTCCCTATACCCGTATTTTCTGTATGCAAAATAATTTTAAATAGTAACTAATAGCTACTACTACTACCAAGACTGCACTCCCAGCACTCATATGTTAACCCGTGTTTGATGACACGGGCGTTTTTGGCCCGACTCCCCCTATTTCAGTGGGGGTCATTATTCACAAATCCCACCAATTTTACCGACCTCCCCCCTCCCCCTCCGGTTCTCTTCAGTAGAGTATATTAATAATAACCCCCAGTTTAGGGGGTTGGTTGAATTATTCGACAGTTTCAACCGACCCCCGTTTAAGGGCTACACCCTAGAACTTGGGGTCTGCATGGTGGCATCCAGAAATACGAGGGGTCAAGTCGAAAGCACCCATGTCATCAAACACGGTTAACATATCAGTGCTGGGAGTGCAGTCTTGGTAGTAGTAGTAGCTATTAGTTACTATTTAAAATTATTTTGCATACAGAAAATACGGGTATAGGGACATAAATTTTTCAGGGGTTTCAGGTAGTGGAGGGTTGAACATGGGAGGATTTATTAAATTATGGTTCTCCCACTGTTCAAAGGCAGCGATATTTTGATATTGGAAATGCTCTGAATAGGGGCGCCACCGACTCGCAACTTAGTGCCCGCATCCTACTATGCGCCCTTCTAGCACAACCCTGTATTCCAAACATGTTGTTCAAGTATTTTGTGCGCTTATAATATATTTGTAAAATCGTGCGTTTAATTTGGAAAATATTCATCATTTTGTTGTCTTTGTATATGTAATATTGTATGTCTAAATAGTAACTATTATAAATTAAGTGTGAAATTTGTATCGGGATAGTTGTTGCATGATACATGAAAATTTTTTGTGCTACGTTAAAACGTTACTAGAGGAACTGTTTAATTGAAAAATAACAACTTCATACTGTGAAGTTTGAAATTCTTAATCGCTGGTGTTTCAAACAATATTTTCACTCAAAAGCACTTTCGCTATTTTAGATTCGAAGGTGCAATTTCTTCTTGGCGTCGACGGCAATCCATGGGTCTGGGTTATGGGTGAACACCCGGACGACAAAACTATTGATGATATTATCGATGAGGAAGCTCACCAAACAGCAAAACACCTTGCTCAAGAGGAGGCTGAACGGCTTAGGTTAGTAACTAGTATCTCGCGAGAGAGTGGAAACGGAGCGAGCATTTCCGCTAAGAAATATTCCAAGCGTGAAATATTAGCTTTATTGTTGTTTGTGTGCTATTGATAATGTGATGTGTGAAAATGGACCGACGCTAAATGCTAAATTTGGAAAGCAAAAAATGGTGTTTTGTGATAATGGGTCGATACAACCTATTTCGATCCATATTTTGACTCAGAAGACGTGGTCGGCGGGCTGAGCATTTATATAATAAAAGAGTACAAATAGAGTGAATTTATAATCAAATAAAAAATTTGTGAATATCCATCCATCCGGCGACGAATTGTAATCTCCACAGACGGACAAAAATGTTTTACGATTTTCCCGCTAGCAAAGTCATAGCTGGAAACTCCGCTCGCTTCGCGTGTTCCGTTTCAACTAGCGACACAGATGTGTGGACTGAAAGAACGAAATAGAGACATTATTTACACTCGAAACTGGAACAAAATCGGTCCGGTCATTGACAAGCTAGAGAAGATAACGCACAAATTTGGGATAATTTTGGTATGCGGAACGGCATTTTATCCTTTATTCGCTTAAATGGCAAAGATATCGGAATGACATTTCCACTGAAAGCAAGATATTTAAGAAGTATATTTGTACTGATAAAATTGACTCAAATCTGAGAAACTGTTGCAAAGGTGCGTACGACAATGCATAAATTTTAGCCTCAAAGGGGGTATGAACTCTAATTCCTTGATTAAAACAGGTATTGCTGTGATATTGCTATTCTAAGTAAGTTATGTAAGCGTGAGAATACAACGAAAAGTTGAGCCAAGTTGGTCCAGCCATCAACAAAATGCGCTTTGCTACTACTTAAATGGGTTAAATTCGGACCTGACAAATAGGTTTAGACCCCACAGTTCTCTGAAACAAACAGATATCTCTAGGGATGTTGCGGATGTCTGTTTACCCACATCCGCGGATGCGGATGCGGATGCGGATGTCAAATCTCACATCCGCGCGGATGCGGATGCGGATGTCTGGACTAGTATATAACCCTCATCTAACTCTCACCTTAAGCCCATATCGAAGGCGGTTAAGAAGCGTAAGTCGATTGTAATCGGGAGCCTGTATATATCCCTTAACGATTTGTAAAATCTGATATCATTAGTGCTCGTTACTTAGTTAGGATTGCTTCAATTTATGTATTTTTCTTTCAGATATTAAGGAAATTTGTTATAAGCGAAGAAGTCATAAAGAAGTTATAATAATTGCGGGAGTTAGGAAAGCAAAACTAAAAATAACGTCATGTCAGCCAAAACCAGTCTCATTTGGAATTATTTCACCCAGTCTGCTACGTCCGAATCTGCTATCTGCAAACTGTGTAATAAGAGCTATTCGCAGAAGTATGGAGAGTCGATTTCCTCGCCTTGCTAAGTTGAGCAAGACGTTCCTGTCCTGTCCGCCTGGCAGCGTTTCGAGTGAGCAGGTATTCAGTGGAGCAGGGTTAATCTATACCCCGCACCGCAATCGGCTTCATGGGGACAAAGCGGAGAAACTGTTATTCGCGAAGTTCAATCTGCCTGGCCTGGGATTTGACTACTGAATAATCAGCTGTTTCAATGATTGATTTCGTCATGGCTTCCTACCTGTTTTGGCATTGATTTTCGCATAACGCAACTGTTGCTACTATTTTTTGTCAGCTGTATATATCATGCTTTCATGCTTTGTCTTTTTTGGGTCTGAATAAACTTCATAAACTTTAAGACCTTCCTGATTTTTTCGAGACTACGATGAGCAGATCGGTCAGACATCCGCAACATCCGCATGTAAAAATGCGGATGCGGATGCGGATGCGGATGTCCAAAAAATATGCGGATGTTTGCGGATGCGGATGCGGATGCGGATATCCGCAACATCCCTAGATATCTCGATCATGTTTCTACTGTAAGTAACCCGCGCAGACACTTGTGTGTTTCAGCTGAAAATTTCAGCTACACTGGCACAGCTCGGAACAAAAGACACTTCGTAATACTTAAATTTGTCAAATCTGAACCTGAATGAAAGGAGGGTTATTGACAGCCTAATTCCAATAAGCAAGAGATATTGCAAATATATTTGCCCGTACGTAAGCCACATAAGCAAATCACTGTTGTGAAAATTTTAGCCAAATCGGCCAACCTATGAACGAAATACTCTTAGGAATGACTGAAATTTGGCAAATAGACACTAAAAGAAGCAGATATCACAATGACATTTACACAAAACAACAAAACTAGGCAATAAAATGAAACTTACAAAACAGGTCAGCATATGTGTGTTGTGAGGATTTGAGTCAAGCGAACCAAGTCATTGTAAAGCTATGCGCGATAACATATAAATTTGGCCTTAAAAAGGGTTCTTCAATCCCTGTTCGACAACGCATGACATACAAACAAACGCAAACACCAGTATATGGGGATCCTAAATAACAAAATATGCCAACATCGCCTGACGCGTTGTCGAGTTATATATGTTGCAATTAGGGTTGTACCGGATATCCGGTATCCGGCCGGATATTTTCTAATATCCGGTCGGATACCGGATATTTGCAAAAGACAGCAAAGTGAAAGTTTGGTTTTATGAAACACCGAACGAATGGCAGCATGGAGCTTCTTTCTGAATGCATATATATGCAGCATCATGCTTGCTTGGCTACGTTTGAGAAAGGTCATTGGAGACACACAAGCTTGCGGCTTGGTCATTCAGAGAAGTACCAAGAACGCACAAGTACATCGGTGTGTTTGATGACACCAGAAATTTGTCGATCTCTGTTGGTTCAAACGGCCTTCCGACGTCTGACAGTTCGTCCCACCTTAAAAAGGTCACAGTTTTAACCCATTCAGTTCAGTTTTAACCCGTTCAGTTTCCCAAAGCGCGTCACGGCCGACTTGCTGCACCCGTTACACAAAGTCATACTGACTTCGGCGCGTACGCCGCGAAGTCGAAAATCCCACGTTATCATTCAAGAATAAAGTACTACTTACTATTAGCAGAATCAGCTGTCTTCTTCAGCATCTGATCATTTCTTCAGCCGTAGCAGGGCCAGCGAGGAGCAGCGCCTGAAAGCAGAGAGCACAGCGGCGGCAGCAGCAAGTCGGCCTTCTGACGGCAAACTTGTCTTATATATGAAGTCTCCACTTTTTGTGCGCATTTTTCACACAGGAAGGAACTGTCAGTCGCGAAAACCATAAGGACCGGCATAACGAGGCGTCAAAATAGTTGTAGCAAAATATTGAATACAAAGCCAAAGCGAAAAGCGTCCTGGTACTACAGCTGAATTACCCAAACCGCAAACATCAGGTTGTGTGAGTGTGAACCGTCATACACAGCGGGGTTATCAGCTGTAGGCCGTTGCGCAGGGGGGATCCAGAGGCAAAGGGCGCCAATCCTTTTCCCCAACGGTTATGGGGCTGTAGTCAGGAAAATAATCTGTTAGAACTAGCAGTCGTAATCGAAATTGAGCAACCGCAAGTTTTCGTGCAGGAATATGAGTTTTTCGGCATTAGCGGGACTTAGCCGATTGCGGGTCTCGGACAGAATGTTGCCTGCAATGCTGAATAATCGCTCACTAGCAACACTTGTGGCCGGTGCGGACAGCATACAACGTGCCAAACTGGCCAATCGCGGAAACTGTGCTGAATGCCCTCGCCACCAGTCGAACGGGTCACTGCTCATATCTGGCCGAGGTGCTGCCAAATAACGGTCAAGCTCCGTCGCAGCCGCCGATAGCATCGTTGATGGGCAGGCGCTGCTGCAGGCAATTTCGTCAAGACATGACATGACGTCAGATTTGGCCATTTTGGGCGGTGGAGCGTCCAAGGAACCACGACCGGGGCTGGAGAGTGCTGATCGGCCAAGCGCGTTGAGCAGGGCAAGCTTATGATCACTGCACTCGTCGTCATTTAAGAAAAATGATGTTTTGAAGCGAGGGTCCAATATGGTGGCCCTGCCTGCGCAAAGCTTGACTTTCTCTGAATATGGGCCAAACCTTTTCTGGATGCTTTCGACGAGAGTACATTTCATTGTTCCTACTCCACTATCGGGAAGACCTCGCAAGCATCGTACGCGGAATACCAAGCTAGACGTGGAAATCCAACGCGTCTGAACAACTTGCACAAATTTCTTCACTGGCATTTCCAGCCGCTTCTGTATTTCGGATAGGTCGCAGGCCTTGGCAGAATGACTGAAATTCCCCATAATTTTCCGGCCCACGGCAATAATGTCCGAAACGACTCGTTGGGACGTTATTGCGTCATTTACACATAACTGTAGTGTGTGGGCAGCGCAGGGGACCTGCGTGTGCTCCATCACACTGATTGCCTTGACGATGTTTGGCCCGTTATCCGTCACGAAGCACACACGTTGCGTGATATCCCACTCAGCCATCATTGCGGTAATGCTTTGCGCAATCCTGTCAGCACTATGTCCTCCGGGAAAATGGCGGGTATGCAGTACTATGCTGATTTGCCTGAAATCGACCGATATTACGTGTGCTGTAAGGCTAATGAAAGCATCGTTGTTGACGCTGGATGTCCAGATGTCGGATGTGAAACTGATGCTATCACAGCTACCCAGCAAGCTTCTAATCTTTGCCGTCACTTTGTCGTGAATTTTGGGGATAACGGTTTCGCTGAAATATTTTCGGCTTGGTATACTGTATCGCGGCTCAAGCAGCTGCAGCAGCCGGCCAAACCCAATATCTTCCACCATCGCAATTGGCTGACAGTCGCCGGCTATAGTCTCCCCAATTCGCACATGAATCTGTTGTGCTTTTTCACTGTCGATGTCCAACTTCTTCACCCGGTAAGCCATCTGCTCCAGTGTTTGCTGCTTTTTCTCTTTCACAGTGATCGAGCTCGGCCGCTCTTTATCATCCTGGCGCTCTCTCGCTGCGTCTTTTGACTGAGTCTCGAATTCCGCTGACACCGCGGGATGCTGCTTCAAATGATTTCTGAGTCCACTTGTTCCGAAATCTTTGGGTGTCTTCCCACCCCTGGAGATATATTTCCCGCAGGTATTGCATTTCGCATGAATATCGGTAGGATTTGCTACCGTAAAGTATTTCCAAATCACAGATGCACTGGACATCGCAATGCTAGTCAGATAAACTCTAAATTCTAAAACAAATGGCGAGATAATAGTGTACGTCCTGTCTTATTTCTATTTTTCTATGATAGATGACAGTTGCACCAGATATCCGGTATCCGGTTATCCGGCCGGATATTGGGAACCGAATATCCGGCATCCGGTAAAATTTGTATCCGGTACAACCCTAGTTGCAATGGAATTTTGCAATGTGTTATGTATATAACGTGAAATGGCTTAAAATTGTGGTTTTGGGTCAAAAGAGGTCCAAAACGTGGTCAAATAGTTGGCTCCAACTAAAGGGTACCACGCACAAAAAAACGGATTTTGAGCCATCGTCGACTAATCGGACAATGCGTTATGAATTCCACTGACAAAAAACCTTTTCCACAAAAAACATTTCGATCAACTCGCCAATAGTCACCTAGTCACCTTCGATCCATGGAAATTGATTCGCCAGGCATATGACTGAGTTGATTGTTTCATCCATGGAGAGAATCGACGGAGCCACCCAAGTTGGCTCCCGCAATACAATCCCGAAAGCATGATATAGAGGCAACTGGTTTCATATGATTGCGCCGCTTTTGTGTAATCTCGTTTTGAAGATATTTAGGGAAGGTGATGACACTACTGATGCGGGTAGCATATTCCATTTTGTGATGTTTCGATTGGAAAAGGAGTAGCATCTGATGTTAGAGCGTGGAACACGTTTGCTGCGTAGTTGTAAATGGTGGCGACGCAGTCCGTCGCTGGGTATAATATCGAAGAGAGTTGTGAAGTCAAAATTGCAAAGTCCGTGAGTTAGTTTATAGAGCACGATCATATCGTTTCTTTGACACCGTTGCTCTAGTGATTGCAGTTGCAGGTTGTTTAACCTCTCCTTGTAGTTAAGGTCTCTGATTGTGGGCGAAAGCTTCGTTGCTACTGTTTGAATTTTTTCGAGAACTTCTTGTCTTTTTTCAGATGAGGTGACCAGCAGCAAGTGGCATATTCGAGTTATGGTCGGATGATAGCCTTATGAAGCTGAGTTAATGATTTTGTTCCAACGTATCGATAGGATCGCCGTATCTGGGCGATGGTTTTCATTGCTTTTTTAGCTATAGTGTTACAGTGGGTAGTAAATTTCATATTACAATCGAATGTAACTCCGAGATACATGGATATATTACAACAAGGTATGACTTGGTCATCGAGCGTGTATCGGTGGTGTGGATTGTGGTGACCGAGATGCATGATGTTGCATTTTTGTACAGTAAAACGCATAAGCCATTTATGAGACCATTCTGTGATTCTGTTTAAGTCAAGTTGCAAACTAGTGGTATCGATGTCATTGTGAAGTCTGGATATTCGGCGGCAGAGAGCAGCGTCGTCTGCAAATTTGAAAAGTGCAGAACTAACATAGTCGTAAAGATCGTCTATATAAATGTTAAACAGTAGAGGTCCTAATGTTGAGCCTTGAATCACACCGCTATGGACTGTACTCTTGTTGGAGTTTGTAGACCCAATAGCCACATATTGTTCACGAGACATCAAATTGTTTTCAACCCACTTTAGGATGGGGTGCGAAATACCGTAACCAGCAAGTTTACAAATGAGCCTATGGTGGGACACTTTGTCGAAAGCCTTCTGCAAATCAAGAAAGAGAAAATAATTATATATCAAAACTCCTTCTGGATATCTCTCACTTCGTTAGTTTGCTACACGCAAACATTCACTCTCGTTCGTTCAGTCAACAAGAGTTGATGATGATACAACCTAATGAAGAGTGTGACACTCTTCAGCTTTGATGTGCAATAGACCGCGACATGTCGCTGTCGTTTTCGATCTTACCCACACACTGGTTTATGAGCCACAAATAGCGTCCTCAGTGGAAACATTGTTCGCTCCGTTTCTGCAAGCTAAAAGACCGAAAGTCGAATTGAAAAATACAGATAGTCCAAAAATAAAATGGAATTTTAAAAATCTGTGAGTCTCAAGAAATCGTAAGTCCGGAAATTACGAAATTTTGACTGGTTATTGCCTAGATTAAAAATCCGCCAAAAAAATAAAACGACGTATTATTGGCGAGCCAAAATCTGCATGGAAATACATCTAGACTGCAGTAAGTAATGTCGTACCATTAAATCCTGTTTATGGTGAAAAGACGAGAAAAGAAAGGAAATAGTAGTGAGAATGCAAGTATCGTGATTTTCCAGCTTTCTGTTAAATTTAGACAGTCATCTGAAGTGCCTTCGTCTCGTTTGCCTAAGACACATAAATATACCAAAAATGACCGTCTAATAGACAGTCTATATTCAACGACAAAATAACTTCTCAGATGGTTATAGGAAAACATATCTGTGAACAGCCTATTCGTGGCATCCCAGAATCAAATATTTGTGGCTTTTCTACCATCAAAATTCTGCAAATGGTCACCGGATGCAGTATAATCATATCCGGATATGAATATATCATGGTAATGTTTGAAAGATGATATCCTTGCTTATCACTAGTAATAACGATATCAAACTACGAATATAACAGCGCGGAAGACTTTTTAATTGTTTATTTAGGTATATAATTATAGTTTCGGTTTTGCGTGACTTTTGCAGCAAGGCGATAGCTGTCTGCGACTTATTAACAGCGAAACAGTGGTAAACCCAGTTATTTACATAATCACGCTAGAGCTATGTATTTTTTGTAGTATATACGATTTTTTTATAATTGTGCGATGTCACGTATTGACTGGTTTGAGCACAAAAACGTTACTATTTAAAAACTTGAGAGTTGAACGCTGTACTTTATGTAACAGTCAAGTTAAATTCAGTTAGTGTATTCATAGTAATACTGGCTTTCCCAAACTGTGTCCAAAGAACCTGCGGGAACCAAACTGGGGGCACCTGGGGGGCGGGGGAAGAAATTTAGCTTCCTCCCAGCGCGAACTGAAGACACTGACAAACTCGAAAATAGCATCAATGACTGATTTACAGAAAATATATATACCATATAAGTACAATAATAATGCACATTATATAGTGAAGCCTATAGAATTACTACAGTTATGGTGTTTTGTAGCCCCTTAGGGCAAAACATTAGGCAATTTTTTAATTTCTATAGGGGAAAATCTGTTATCTTTGAGTCTGAAAAAGCTGGGGAGAACACAAAATGTCTGGGTGCATCTGAGGGAAGCCGAAATATCTGCCCCCTTCGTGGGAAGCCAGTGATATACTTGTTCTGATGTCTCCGTGAAATTCGTTTTGATTCCGAGTGTCAAATGCGCTCGGTTGCCAGTTTTCGCGCGAATTAAACAAGTCGATTAGACAACTGTGATCGGTCAACATTTGGATAACATTTTATAGAGCGTAGGAAAGGGTCATGCTTTTCTGTATGCACTCTGACTTAACTAGGTCACTGGATTGTGAGTGGCAGATAACAAATGTAAACAATAAATTTATAATATTTACGGTTAATGGACCACAACTGTACTGTATTAGTACAGTTGATAAAGGAAATTGTAAAGTAATTGCAAACCACAAATTTGCAAGGACAAAGTAAGAACGGCTAACCCGAGATAACAACAAGAAATAATGTTAAGTATATATTCTTCTTTCTCCGTGACTTAGCAATTATGTTAGTTAAACCACTTATGACTTGCAAGATTCATGGCTACAAGTTTTTGCGATAATATCGCACCATAACTGTTTTAAATCGATCGTTTCGGAACGATCAAATTAATGTTGCGTCAAAAAGTTGTTTCGCGGGCTTATGGTGAGCTTTAGAATATGGTTAAGACTTAGTATGTTATTTGTAAAATTGAATTAAATTTTCTGTGTGTAAATGCTTTTGTGGAATTAAAATTTTTATTGGCGAGTAAAATGATGACTACAGATGCGTTGGAATCACTGCAACTAACCGTATCCGTAGCATTCCTATCAAATTCGTTATAGGATATAAACATAAATATGGGCGGACGCTCGACTAGAAGCTGTGGACCCAGCTTTTCTTCCTCTTCTTATATGGTTTTTGATGGCTGATATTAGGAATGTTACATAATATGATCCTATAGAGGTAAGAAGTTTTTTTTAGTACGGAGAAATTTTAATTTAGACTCATCCAATTTATGTTTTGCAAAAAAGTCGTGGAGCCAAGTAGTACATACATTTCAGTGAAGTTTGCCGTGTTTTCAGGCAAGAGCAAGAAGAACTTTTGAAGAACAAACTTCGCATGGAACAACTTGCTGACGAGCACGAACGTCACCAAAACACTGCCTCAGCAAAATTGGTCCCTGACGAATTACCAACAGCCTCTAATACAGATAAGATTAAATCCGACATTGCTGCTTCGAAATCGTCAACCCTTCCTGCGCAATTCAAATCTTTTAGTAGAGCTATATCAAACAGTGAACATGATTCCCATTTAAGTAATGGTAATAGCTACTCTGCATTTAACGGAGCTGTTGAACTGTCTGCTGTGGGAAGCGAAACTGTTTCGTCAGGTGCACCCACCGCGGGAAAAGTGCCTGCTTCGTTACAAAACACACATGGTGTCTTTAGCTCAGCCTATACAGCAGAGTCTTCATCATCTTCAACTCTGCCTCTTGAGCCTACTAGACCGACATATCTTCCACCAAAACCGTCAAAGGCTCCAAATACCTCCACCGATATTTCGGGACGACAGCCGCTCAAGGTTCAACAAACCAATCTTCAACATACGAACTATAATGATCCAGTGCCAACGCCACCAAATGTTGTTGCTGAAAACGAGGAAGAAAAACAAGCGTGGAGAATGTTTCAGCATATCAAGTTAGTCTTTATATTAGCCAGCATGTAAGAAGACTGTTGAATATTAGATGGATATGACCTTTACTTTATTGATGATTACATGATTCCATTGAACCGGAATGAGCAAAGCGAACGGAGTGTCCACCTATAGTTTTGCGGGCAGCATAAAAGTAACAATTTCAATCGTGTGTATAGATCATAGCTCATCACCGAATGCATAGATTTTCTCAAATGTTTTTTATTTTATCACAAATTCAGCCTAAATGCGCCCATTCATTAAACACTGAACCTGCTGATTACGTTTTCCGGGTCACTAGGGGCCAAATGGTGAAAGATCACATTTATTGAAATTAGGCTATCCGGGTATCTATCTTTCGCGACCTCTGTCTCGAGATAGAGGCATCACAGCTAAAGCACCTCCCGAAATTCTGAGAGCTGCAACGTTGCTGTAACACTAACGTAATCCATTAATACTGACGCAGATATGTATATAAAACGACACACTTATGTAAATATATACATAGTTCACAGTGATGACATATATAAACAGACGTGATAATAACAAGTTGGAGGCTAGTAATGTGTATTTGAAAATAATTCATTTGCTGATTCTATGTGTGAAATGTAACATCGTAATTAGTATATCATATACGTAATATACTGAGCTCTCCATTCGCTGAAAATTTTGCCAGGGGGCATAAACTAGCCCCCCCTGGTTCCGAACGGGGGGCGCCCGATTTTGCCAAGAGAAAAACGCAATTTTGACAAAATTTGCGGATTTTTGGCTTCATAACGGAATTTTAGTACAAATTTTGATCAATTTTTTTGTACTTTGGACCGATTGGAAACAAAAAAATTTTTCCAAGAGACGGTGAACCGGAGGGAGCCCAAAATTTTGACAGGGGGCATGAACCGGGGGCACCTGTTCTGAACCAGGGGGAACCGAAAATACCACTGGCCCCCACCCCCCCCTAATTTGGAGCGCCCAGATATATGCTTGCCAGGGAGTAACCAGAATTCCGGTTCCGGTGCTATGGGTGTCCAAAAACCGGCATATTGATAAATAAACATTATTAACTTCCTCGGTCTCTTTAAAGTTTCAGAAAAGCAATAATGCCATCGCAATGTATTCAGTTTAATGTAAAAGTTATTTTTAATACATTTTAAATTCAGTGTACCTTCATTTCTTCCTTCATCGATTTTATTATTATGTAAGTTTCGAAGACCAGGTTCCAGTTTATATAGACAGTTCCGTTTGCTGGTGCCGGTTATTCCCTGATGCTTGCGTAGGTCAAATTCAACGGCTAGCCACTTAGAAATTCTAATTACTACTTATGTATATATATACAAAATTTCAGAGAGGCTAGAGCAACTGCCGAGCGCTTGGAGACAGAAAATTTGCGGAAGCGTGAAGCAGAGCGTGCGCAGGAGCGCATGCAACGTGACATCGAAGAACAAAGAATTCGAGATCAAGAATTACAAGAGGAACATCGGGTTAGTTTTGCTATACAACTAGTTTAATCTTTGTAGCTGTGTGTTACAGGTCAAAAGATCGGTACACTATGATACGTGATAAATATTTATAGAGCCGCAGGAGCCATGTAAATACAAAAGTGTTTATTGTAAATAAGCGTTCGTTTATGACACCTTGCAATCGGTTGAACGTTTTGGTATTAACGCCATCGTTTACACTTGGATACCGGGCTTGACACTGAGTGTCCGCGCTCCTTGATTCTCCTTGAATCAGAAAAACCTCCTTGGATCTCCTTGAGTTCGGTTAAGGCCCCTTTAATCTCCTTGAATTTTGTGCTGTATGACAGCTCCAAAATAATTGTGCTTAATGCAGTCAGAATCGCAGAAACAAGGACCCGCAGTGCATAGTTTTATCACCCTAATAAGCACAGGCTCCGAAAACACAGTAGCGCTTCCGCAAAAGTCCGTTGCTTCAACTTCGGCCAGGCGTCACTAGGAAGCTTACGCATTTTCAATCATGTAACCAGGGTTGAGATACCTCGGTGTCTTAAGGCAGTAAGCTGTTGTTTGTCTTACAGATGTAGCGATGGTATTGGTTCCATATTTTCGGTCCTGTTTCCTGATAGCAAGATAGCCAAAAAATTTTCGATTGGCCTCGACAAATTTGAATACAGTTTTGTATTTGGATTAGCTCTCTATTACCGTCTTTTTTCGCAGGTGACAACAGTGTGACTTAACGTAATTCGTGATTCTGACGCTTTAAACAGAATATCACAACGTGGGCAAATGAATATTGCTATCTGTTCCCGGGATGCCCAAACAAATGCTGTTACCTGATATTATTTGTCAACATTTGGAATAGAAGCATCATGTGAACTATACGGTTGATGATATGCTGTAGAAATATATTCTTGAATTTTTCCAAAATGCTTGAATTCCTTTGAATTCTCGGGTGCCGGACCCGCGGGCACCCCGTTGATAGGTACTGTATTAATATAATTAATACTATATTTGCTTATGGTACCTCTGCGCGTAATTTTGCTTTGGAGAGTCATTGTGTTCATGTAATATGTAGGTATTTTTTATGAAATTTTATAATATTTTTAATGTGAAAGATAACATTGGCTCCAATAAGTTGGTGTTTAATTAAGAATTTGTATGATTAATGTAAGTTTTTGTGAGGGTTATACCTTTTCAGTGACGACAGCGGTGTGATAATATTGGCAGTGCGTGACCTTATCCTGGATAGTGGTTAATTGATGACTTATCGTAATATTGCTCATTATCTTCTATGTTTAAAATGTAACTTATTTATGTTTTCGACTAAAATTTTTGTGCTTTTAAACTTTTCGGTTCTTTATATCCTAAAACAAAGCTATATTCTTTGATTTTATTAGATATTTCGTAAACACGAAAGCAAAGGTACCCTAAAATTTGACGTATGTCTGTGCAGTTATTGAAAGACTGAAAAAATCTAGGAGTAATGGGTGCACTTTGAAACAATGTATCAATAGAAATGACACTTATGCTAAACATCACAGTTTAGCGTCTTGCATTATACCAGAAGAACGTTGCTGTTGTCATTTAAGGTTCCGCAGAGTTGGTTGAGAGTGTTTATAAAGTACATAGTGGCGTTACCGTCGTACACAAAACTGTGCATCTAATTAATGTCTATTGAATTTGACATGGATACAAGCCTTTAAATGTGTAGTTGGACAGCCTTTCAAGTTCTAAACGAAACTAAAATATGGTGATCGCAGACCGAGACTCGAACACGAATACAATATGTTACAATCATGCCTTAACCTAAATTGCATATGAAAATTTATTACTGCTTAATGATATTAAAATGTTTCCTGTGGACACGTCATTGATAATGGACTGTATAAAACATAAGGCCTTACGAAAAATTAGATACCTTGGATGAAGTGGAAGGACATAGCCCAGCTTGTCAAAAAATAGGTTATGTAAAGAGTATGTATCGATAGAACAAAACCTAGACTTGAGGTGCTGAAAAGATTCAGTGGCCTAGCCAAGTTCTTTTACCCATCATATCACCTATCTATCCATCTATCTTTATTTACTTTGCTTTACTGTTCTTTTTATATTCTATATTATTTTAATTTTAATCATTTTTTGCAGCAGCGAGATGGACTAAATAGACATCGCCCGGGTGTACTTCCTGCAGCATCAGCAATCGATAGCATAGTAGAAAAGGAGAAAGTAAAGCGTGAATCGGAAATATACAATTCTCTTAAACAAGCACGGCAGAAAACAGTACAAGAAGCGGAAGCACAACAAGATCAAGCTGAAAAGATCTGGCAAGAACAGGGTAACTTTGACTAGATATTTTTAACCTGAAGCTGGTAGCTGAAAAAGATATTTTTGCATAACTCATATCCATGAATTATCTACAACTTAGTGCTAAGATATTTCGATATTCTAGAAAAAGACTGGAATGTATTGAAAATTTAGCCAGTATCTTTAAAAATGAACCCACGATAAAATTTTATGAATGAGTTTATTCATGTTGCCATGTACTTGTGGTTACAACGAATCGAGTGCGGGTTTTTATTACAGTTTATCTTTTTGCCTGAAACTGTGTGCTTTACCCCTGCTTCTCTCATCATACACATCATTATACTATGATCAAACAAGCTGTAGCACAGATATTGCTGTTAACCGGTTAAGCATCGTGAATATATAGCCTAATTCCGATTAGACGTTTACTGACGGTGACCAGTTTTATCCTTAAAATATATTTTAGTTCCATTATGCTTGTTCACCGTGTGTGAGGGAGCTTACCACAACAGCAGAGTAAGCCTGAATGACTTATTCTTGTAACAAATTTTATGGTTTAATAATATTGTAGAAGTTTTTAAAACGTCAACGTTGAAGTTATCTTTTGGTCTTATCTTAATGGTTAGGTTTAACAACACGCTTCGCGGGTTTCCGGCCTGTTCCTGTAATCAGGTGCGTAAATTCGGAGTCATATGCGGCTCCGAGGAAGGGCTACACGTTCCATATAGGGGTCGCAGGTGCTCAAATTATACGTTATTCCAAAATGGTCTTCATGATCAGGTGAACGCGGCTTAAAATTAAATAAATCAGTTTCTACACCCCCAACGCTTCATTTTATTTGTTTGCCGTCGAAATTGATAATTATCAAGTTTCCTTTGTCAGCGCTGCATTTTTCATCGATCTAAAATTATCAGTGTCAGAGTTTGCTCAGTCTAGGGGTCCATTTTAAGCGGGGACTTCGCCGATACCTGCCGCAGTTGGCCAAATTAAGATTCCCTATTGTATTCCTAAAGTCCCGACCTGTAGTAATATATGCAGCTAAAATCAGCTGCTACAAGACAACGAATGCGACTTATGGTTGTTACGAATAAACAAAAACATCACAATAAAAATATAGATCTGCGTTTATATACTTAACACGCTAGATATACATGATTAAAGTATTTTTAATAGGCGAGAAAGCTGAGTGATGATTTTTAATGACATCTTGGATTTTCGGAATAGGTGAAGTGTGGAAACGGACTCTATTTGTTCTACTGCGAATATGAATACCGATTCCACACTAAAGTGCGGCTTTACATGTTTCGGGCGACATGACAGTGAATGGAATTGCTGCTTGCGGAATATAATTAAGAACGATATAAATCAGTTTCTAAGTCAGGCGGATCGTTGCAACGGTGGTTAAACATCTTTGATCTAGATAATGTGCAGTATGTAACAGTTAACCCTCTCATGCCCGTAAGGTCCAAATGGACCCAACGCACATTGCGACTCGTTGTGTTTACTAAGTTTGTCGTATATCGTACGTTTGAACGTGCCGTTGTTATTCGCTCGCATTGTGAAGTTCCTTAAGGAACCGAGCAACAGCTCTCAGATAGCTCAGTGGTTTGTGTACACAAGTTTCAACCGTACGTTTCGGGTTCGATGCCTGGCGCAGGCTTGAGTTTGTCAAACATTGCACGATACTCAAATTAATTCGGGCATGAAAGGGTTAATTAAAAATTAACCAATCGCATAACTAACCCTCTCATGCCCGTAAGGTCCAAATGGACCCAACGCACATTGCGACTCGTTGTGTTTACTAAGTTTGTCGTATATCGTACGTTTGAACGTGCCGTTGTTATTCGCTCGCATTGTGAAGTTCCTTAAGGAACCGAGCAACAGCTCTCAGATAGCTCAGTGGTTTGTGTACACAAGTTTCAACCGTACGTTTCGGGTTCGATGCCTGGCGCAGGCTTGAGTTTGTCAAACATTGCACGATACTCAAATTAATTCGGGCATGAAAGGGTTAAAATTATGGCACATGTTCAGATCTATTGCTTGGCCCAACAATAGAAATCTGATTCCATTTTTTATCTTTTAACTTTTTCTTGTTAAAGATTAGCTGCTAATTTGCATGTTATTAAACATAGAAAATATTTTGAAAAAACCCTTGACTCGTTGGTTGCTTGTTCCTTCTTCCAGATTTGGAAATATTTTTAGTTGGTAAAATTGTTTTGGTGACTGTAAAAAAATTAGGTGACTACTTTTCATCATAATTTGTAAATTTATTGTGGATTTTTGCTTTGTGTACGGTGCGCAGGAGTAGTATACTTTCAGAGCGCAAATCGAAACTTGTCGAAGAACAAATTCGAGAAATTGCACGTCGTGCTCGTGAACAACATCGCTCGCACAGCTCACACAGCCTTCGATCATCATCTTCATCATTTCTTCCACTTCGAGATCGTGAGCTAATCGATAATCACAGCAAAGCTCAGAGGTAAAAACCAAGCTGGATGTTTTTAAACTAAAAACATTCAGTCGATAATAGTTGTTCATCTAGGAAATTTATCTAAATATTGTGTTTGAATTGAAGTATGTGTAAACCTACTTAAATTGTTTAAAATTCACAGTATATATTGATTTTTAGGTGCTTATTTTAGTAGAAATGTTTTTAAATGTGTAACGCGGCACTATATTCTAAACGGTTTTAATTTCGAACTCATCGTATTGTAAATCGTGCCAAATTGGTTGGTTGTTTGTAATGGTTGGGCGATCGTTAGCTTTGTCAATCGCCATTGCTTGGTTTTGTTATGACTGTTGATTTAATAGGTATAGAAGCACGATTTCTCATCCCGAAATTTGCCGGTTTTAGGAATTCAGTCACTATTGGATACATAGATTATCTATGTGCATGTGTAAAACTGTTATACACAATCTGCTATATGTGTAAAACAGTTATACACAATCTGCTATGGTATGTCATATATCAGCGTCAATATATTCTTTCTCTTTGATCTTTCCGACCACTTGATTACATGTTATGTTAGCACAAACATCACACGAGACTGACCCTCGCCAGATATAACGTCTCTTAACACAGTCATCGAACTTTAGAAATCTTCTAAAGAAATTCGAGTCTTTAGCTGTGACTAACCAAAATCATCCGGGACCTTTGTCAGGATTATGAACAATATACAGTGATCAACTGTTTTCAGGTTGTTAGCTTATTCGCACCCAGTGAACGAACACAGTGTTGTATCAATGAGAAACTGCTTCTGACAGATTCCTACAACCGATTATGCCGATCAACAGTGATGCTGCTAGATTATGTATAAAATCAGATGTGTTTTCGTAATGCTGCTTAGTATATCTCACTCAACGTTGTAACATGTTCTTTGTTGACTAATAAATTTGACTTAAAATGTTAATATCCCTACCTACGCCTTACTTGCAGCTTACGTCTTCCGAGACCAAGCAAACCTAAGTCACGCAGTGCCATCGTCGACTGGTTTATTCGTGACGAGCGTGTTGTAGGTGCCGGTCGCGATTCGAATACGGGCGAAATTGCAATTTGGTTCCATGGTTAGTTGCCAAATTTGTGCTTGATTTGGAATGTTTTATATCAAATAAATGGAAGAGTTCTTCCATTTTAATATATGACTAAAACGACCGTAGCGTCGCCAATTGAATTATTGGCGGTGTGTAATGTGCCATCATTGGATTTTAAGCGGACTTAGGGACCTGAATTTAGAATGACAGAATGGTCAGTAAGGGCAGAGTAGTTACACTCGCAATGTTTCCGGGTGTGTATTTGTGTTTAGCAAAGCTTTTTGAAACGCAGCGACCGTTGATCAAAATCCAGTCTGTCTATAGCATTTCATTAGACGTTAAATTCGTCTTCCGGGCCAAAATAGGCTCCAATTTTGGCTAGGGTTAGATTTTTTCAAATTTGGCCATTCGAGTATTAATAATTAACAACCTACATGTCGAGATAGAGGCTTCACTGCAAAAACGGAGACCATTTTCCGAAATCAGCTTCAACTTTTTCTTACATGACTTTTTGTCATGCGACTCCCTGGTCGCTATAGGTCCTAATAGGGTGTGTCGACCGATTTTCACATAACACTTTTTTGCTTTCTGACACGTTATTTTGGGGTACGAGCTTCACGCCATCATTATATAGGATTTTGCGCACGTTTAATACTACTTCACTGCTGTTGGGGCCTATGGTTGTTGTATGATGTCTTTCCAGAGGGAAATAGGGTGTTTTACGGTCTGCCCAACCATTTTTGCAGCAGACTTTATGCTTTTGCGGCATGTTATTACGGGATGCAAGAGCAGCCACGATGGTATTGCCTTCAAAGAGCTGTTGGTGTTGTATCCTGGCCTTCCAAATGGGTGTGGCTGGTTTTAGGGTTGGGCGACCAATTTAGAAACCTTCGATTTCTGGATTTTAACATTATTGTGTGGATTTGGATCTCCCTCGCATTGTTGAGTAGTTGCAGCATATTGCATTGTTAGCTACATAGTTTATGCGGTATATAATAGTTACATAAAATATAGTGCTGTAGTATCTTTCAAGCATAGCTGGAGAATGTCTTCTAAATATCGTACGCAGCGTAGTGCGAAACGTGGCTATGAGAGACAACGTAGAGCGACGCAGAGCGGTGCGGTAACGAAGCAACGTAGCTCCAGAGAGTCATATGGACATACAGACGCGTGATCGTCCGAAGCGTCAAGGTCGAAGTAGGGCAAACGGTTGTAGCAACGAAATGGACGCTCAGCGCAGAGTACTCGCTCCGTCTCCACTCGTTTGGCTAGTTAATAGTAGTTAGCACTGAATCTATTACCTTTGACAAATGGAGACCGTATGGTGCTTAAAATTGTGGTGAATAGTCATGAACGTGACTGCGCTTTTGGTTAGTGGCGATATGCCTACGATGCGTTTGGAAGACTACTGGGAAATGACCTGAAACTATACATATTGCTTGTTTTTTGCATTTCAAATATGCATTTCATAAGTGACTGTGATGTCAATGCACACAATAAACTTTGGGACAGCACTAATGGTGGAACAGGTATATAATTAGCAGTATACTTGTTTGGCCTCTGACTTTTGTGTGGTGCACGAAGGTTGTTCTGCCACGTTTGGAGTTAAGAGTATGGCTGAGGTAGTAGACGTGACGCTAGCTAACAACTGTCTAGCTAAACATTTTATACATAATACAGGCTTATTCGAGGCCAGACTATAAGCTCATTAAATTTAGCATGGACTTTAATGCTGTGCACATATCTGAAAAGAAACTGATAGGACACGCTATCTGGGCATAATGCTAGAAAATTTAGCTGAGAAAATGAACTGATGTGTATTGACATTATCAGTCGGAGTTATTTGTGGGATTGATAACAAGCGCCCGACGATCGGCAGCGGGTAGTGGCTACCCACGGGAAAGCACACATAAATTTACTGATTATCGATTAAATGATACGTAGTAGAAAGCTCTGACCTATGACGATGACAGAGCATGGAATAAGCATTGACGAATTATAAGGGTTTGTTAGAAATAGAAAACGACACTCCTGAAGATCGTTATGGAGGTTCGTTGCATAAGGTTTGAAGTTTAATAGAATTCATAAAATATTTGCACGATTCATCAGACGATTTCGGGACAACACTGAGGTAACGTAATGGGTTCCTACCGATGAAAGTTATGAGTAAATACTGAAGCTGATCCTTGAAGTACACGTTTTAGGCTCCGATCTTTTTAAGTATAGAGCTATATTTTCAAACTCCTTTTCCAGCTATAATGCTGCTGGCAACTAAAATTTCGTGATTGTAGAATGATAACAGTTTTTGACCGCAACTCTGCAGTGATAGTGTGTTTATCTTGTTTGAGATTGGCGCCGTTTTTATTTCGCTGAGGCTTTTGTTGTGCTGCCTCCTATATTGTACCGTGCTGAAGTTAACATTAGCTATGTGTATTATTTTGCATAACGATATTTTAGTTTGTTTATTAGTGCACGCATCTTTAGATATAATTAAGATTCTCAAATAAACGGCAAAGTTCGGTGCAAACAATTTGGTGCATACCACAACTTATGCGGGAACTACGATATCGGTGTAGCGATATGGTAAAATGAAAGATGAAATCTTATTTCTCGTGTTAAAATTGTTTGTATTTTCACTCGATTCTGATCGACTCAATTTGGTTTCATTTTCATAAACAAAGCAATTTTTTTTTCATATAGATAACTTTGATTTTATTTAAATGAACATAATAATATCGAGTTGATGCCACAGCAGTAATAGCTAAGTGAAGTTAAAACTAAGTGTTACATCAACCAGATTAGCAGTAAGTGTTTATCAGAAAACAAGTTTGAAAATTTTTGCCCAAAAGTTAATTTAAAACGAATCGATTAACTTTAACACAGTAGCTTAACTTGAGTGAATTTTATTTAATCTTTCAGGAACTGAATTTAATACGAACTCACTTTAAACAGAGAACCGAAATTGAAACCTTTCTAATTTTTACCATATCTTTAAACACCATATTATTTTTGTTCCCACACTACAATAATCTTCGCATTAGCCGTGGTAGCACTGCTTGCCATGCGATTAGCCTTTGCTAAATTATTATTTTGGACTCCGGGTATAATTGGTGACATGTTTTGATAACGTAATCACACGGCATTTCGTAACTGTACAAATTGTAAATCATATTCTCTTACATTTCAGGCATTATCCCTCGTTCAGAAGCTGAACAATTACTAGAAACTAAACGAGCAGGATCATTTCTAGTCCGAGTATCGGAACGTATTTGGGGTTACGCGTTATCGTATAGGGCATTCGATAAGGTATTAACATAAACGTTATTATGATTCTTCAAGATGTTTGTGGCACTATTGTGCCACTACGACATGTTCAACGTTGCTGAGTGACACGGTCGACTTTTTGTTGAAGTTTAAATTTTAGTACGGTTTTTTGGTTTTGTCACAAAGTAGGACAAATTCTTTTTAGCTTTTGTGCTGTAGTCACGGCCAAAAATAGGCGCATAAAAACGAACGTAATACGCATACCATCGTTAGAATGTTCGTATGCAAACGAACGCAAACTGTAAACGAATTTTAAATCTTTGCGAACGAATGTTTTTCTGTTCGTTTATGAACGAATGTAAACTCAAACGAACGTTGTCGCGTCCGTTTTTTGTGTACTTATTTTTGTTCGTGTCTGTTAGAACTTTGCACGTGTACTACTTGATTTAGTTGTACAAAACTGGTAAGACTATGGTTTTGACAGAACAAAACTTGGACATTTCAAGTAAGAAGCCCACACGATTCATGACAAAAGTTGAATAAAGCACATGTCTTCCAACAGGAAGAGATAACTGAATCAAACATAGACTCAATAGAACAAGCATCCCACAACGTACATGCAATATTGCCAGATGAGCGTAACTCTGTTCGTCAAGTTTATATATTCACCTCTTGGTATGTCTGTGCTAGATGTTTTTGAATGTTAACTAGGATTTTTTAGAGATTAGTTTGGAAACGTTTTTGAAGCTCGGCTTTTAGTTATATTTAATATTAAACGTTTAACTGTTGTATTATTCTGTATATTTTGCAAGGCGCCCGAGAACGGATCGGCAACCTGTACACGACCAATAGGCCAGAAACTGAAATCGAACTTAAGTTATCCAATAGCTGCGCATATCCATCAACACTCATTGTCTATTTAATGGTTTGCCAGGGGCAGCCATGTTTAACTAAAACAAAGTCTGGCTTTTTCAAACTTTCAAAATTATACCTTGGAACCTCAGTTCGGACCTTAGGGAAGTGAAAAGATTGACAGGGTCTCAGTTGAACTGCTGCCGCCATAGATTATTGTAACTGTGAGAAAACGTCAACTATTTGAAACAAAGCACATTAAATAATAAATAAGGAAAATTCTAACGATTTTAGACTTACAAGGGAAAATTTGGAAATTTTTAGTCGAGCTGCGAAGTACAAGGGATATAAACTCATTGGAACCTGGGTGAGATCGAAATACCTATGGCCCCTAAGCCGTGTTTGAGCAAGCTAGAAAGCACGTGTAATGTGAATAGCTTCTAACAGAACCGTTCACGTTAGTTTCGATGATTCAAACCTACAATGGGTATATTATTAAATTAGACATGTGGGACGCACAGGGAGTCTAAAAGCACTAAATTTTGGAATAATGCATAGTCAGCCATTGATATTTTCTCAACTTATGTTTACGCATACGGGTAATATTGGTCGATAGATTATAGGGGTTGCTCAATACAATATAAAAGCAATTGTATTTGCGTAGCATGGTCGACGTATATAAAAATAACTCTTCAACGTACAATTTTTCTTTAATGTCTTTATTTATAAGTTTCGATGGACTGGAAGTCTATTTGGAACCTTAACATAATTACTGAACACAGATGAGCGGCCACGATCTGTTTCACCTCGCTGGACAAGCAAGCAGTTATATAAAAAAATTTCCTGCCGTGTTGGAGTCTGACTGTCCGGGATTTCAGTAAGTATCGTCAGTAATGTTAATGTTACGCGAAACTAATTCCTTCGCGATAAACCGTTGTATTATGTATTTCATTGAACTTTTAGGTGAAACACTTTCTGATCGAGCGCATACCGTCCGGTTATCAATTTCTTGGAACAAATCAAATTGTACATAAGAGCCTATTTGAATTAGTGACTCATCATTATGTAAGTCTCATTTATATATATATATAACGCGTATGCTAAGTTTATATGCATAGCCTTAATTTTTATAGCATTTAACGAACATAGCATGAAGATCACGATGGAAGGAATAAAAATAATGTAAATTTCTCAAACACTAGTTCCGCGTAATATTAATTTTTATATTTGTTAAAATTCGTACTTCTTTTTATAACTTGCCACGTTTTCGCAGCGAAAAGCTGAGTAATGTATTATTGTTGATGCTACATTGTGTGTTCTCTGTAAGGCCCTGTATTATCATGCGTTTGTGAAAGAAACTTCAAATTTTTGTTAAAAAAACTTTTTTTTAGTTTTTAATTTAAAAATAAAACGTTTTTAAACGTATTTTTTGCTCCATTCGCTGCGGGTTGTTTTTCCAAAATCATTGTTTTAATATAATTTTATTGTTTTGACCGTGTAAGAAGGTAAACATTATTTTACCCTTGGTGTTGGACGTAGGAAACTATTTTCGAATTTCGCTCCGCCTAGCTTATGATTTATGGCACAACTGGTATGATATATCTCGATTGGTACTGAGATATATGACTATACCATTATTAAGCGAATAACTACTTCAGGAAAACAAAATTATTCATACCACCAGTTTTGGGTTAAAGCTTATTTTAAAAAAATTGGACATGTGCATTTACATGGCTCAGTTTATTGAAAGAACAGGCAGCATTGGTAGTTTTCCGCAGGAAATTGACATGCCCGATAACCTCTACGACCGAAATCGTTTGTCCGTTGTTGTGTTTTAAACATATTTTTATTGACAACTTGCTTGTTTTTGAACAAGCAATATATTTTGCTGGGATTTTTCCGAACATTATTTGCTTTGCTAATATTCTGGTTGCCGTTCTTATGTGTCGTTTTAATTATTGTTTGCTTGCTGCCGTTATTGGCGGATATTCTAAAAGGCATACTAGACATATCAATAGCGACGCGAGTTGTATGGTTGTGTGAGTAACTGCAACATACACTGTCAATGAGTCTGTTGCCAGTTCTCATATAAGAATCTCGATATAATTGCCAAATCAAACCAAATTTGTCGTTGGTGCTTATATGGATTGGTATATATATTTCCATAACATGTGAGTGTCTACAGTTGCACGTGCTAAAATTACGAGTCTCGTCTTAAAAGATATTATTGTTGTTTGTTTTCCAGAGCTCACCAATAACGGAAAAAGACAAAGAAATATTAGTTTCTGCTGTCGGCCAAGCAACTAATCCGCCAGACTATCACGAATTGTTTGCAACTAATTTATATTCGTCGGAATGTTAGTATCATACACGATGGACGCTTGACGATTTACAAAAGCGACCAGCTTGTACGTCGTGCAGATGAGTATCGTCAAACCTGACCGAGTGTCATTGAATAGGTGTTGGTTGGGTAGTCATGTCCATCGCTTCCAGTTCCGGTGATGTATATAGATATAGCGGTGTTCTTGGATTTGTTTGGAATTTTGACGTATACATTATTGTAATTATCCTGTCCGAGAAAGTTAATAAGCAGTTAGTAATATTGTGTTCATATGCTCGAAGACGACGCAAGAAAAATATGGATATTTGAGTCGAGCTTGTCTGAGGCAACTGGGATGGTAAATGTTCACGCAAGTGTGTAACCGCCGGCAACTACATCTGCAATTCCTCAGTAGAAAGTTGCTGGGGTTATTACTGTGCTGTTTCAATTACGTTTTCATAGAGTACATACTTGTGAAGAATAGACGCCTTTTTTGTACGAAGATGGTTATGTAGCTTAAAAATTTGCTTTTCTACCACTGTTGCTATAGTCTTGATTAATCGAACAGTCATTTATGCCGAATATTGTAACTACAATTTAGAAAATGCTTGGTATTTGTAATTCCGTCCTAAACTACATACGTCTATCATTAAGTTATCCAAGTGCTTGAAACAGTTCCCTTGTATCTGGTTTATGTACTAATTGGAACCTTTTACCATAATGTTTTATTGTCTGAGACACAAAAATTTTGCAGTCTTATCCATATAACGTCAGAACTAGTTTGTGTTTTGCACGTTTGTAGAAACTCAAGCCTGCGCTTCGGATCGAACCCCGATAGTACGCGTGAGAAAGGCGTGCGCAATCCATTTAGTTTTGCTCGGGTCCTTAAGGAATAACAATGCTCCCACAAACATACGCAACGCGACACGAGTTTGCACAACCGTGTTGAAGCACGAAAACGTTGAAATTATATATTACTTCATTAATATTAAAATTGAATACTACCAAAGTATTGAGTTGTCACGTAGAGAATTTATGATTCATTTTTCGGCAGGAACATGCTTACCATATGTCGCATAACAGCAGCAATATTGATTTGATTATGAATGAAGAGGGGGTAACAAACGACAGTGTGACGGGCACCATGTGCTACAGTGTCCACCAAAAATGACTGTCGCACACTGGCGACTCGCTCGAAACAAATTGTTCTAAATTTTACTATTAATTTAAATAGTTTCGAAATTATGGAGAGAGCTGTTCCGTCGAAATGCGACGGTCATTTTTGCCATGTACTGTATATACTGTGGAGCCGTCGACAACATGTATTCACCAATCTTGCGCTACGAAAAATAATTTCCCAACGATAAATAAAATTTGTTTGTAATACCATGGAGAAAAATCGATGGTATCCTCAACACCATATATATATTATATAATTAAAAATAGTGATATTGTACTTGTGCACCGTGTCTTTGATGGTATTACGCAGGCTGCATGTGGATGTCACTTCCACATGTGCGATTTATACGACAAAAGTTGCATAATCCTAGAATATATTGGACAATATATTTTGGTTGAAATAGCAGAAATAAAAGGCAGGATCACATCAAACGCTACAAACATTATAAGAGATGCATTTCTTTTTAATAAAGTATTAGGAGAATTCGTTATCAAAGACGTAGATGTATTAATCCTTCGAATATTGATCTCTATAGTTACAATTGTTTATTTTATAACTGCATACAACAAATGTGTAATAAACAAGAATTTATTCCACATGATTTGATTTAGAACAAAACTGTTTTTTTTTCAATTCAGAACAGATTCGGCGTGTAGTTCGAAAACCTGAGTTGATTCTAGTTTTTATTTTTTCCATCTGGCTGCACATATCTCACACATACACGGTCAATGTCCGAGGTCGGGGGGTCGTAGACAAGGGCTCGGGGGGATGTCGGCTTTTTGCATCTCTTTTAGGGGTTGGGCAGAGTAGATAGAAAATGGGGGTTTTACCCCCCCACACAGTGGTGGGGGAAGTGGGGTGACACAAGGCCCCCACACAAGTGTGGTGGTTGATTAATAACCCCCACACGCATATATATAATATACTCAATAACCACATG
>JASANE010009307.1:0-20279 GCA_030248225.1 Trileptium ribeirensis | reverse complement strand
TATATGTGCGTGTACTTCGTTCAGTTACGTATTGCTCAAACAACCGAAGAGAAAATGTAACTGGCTGATACTGAAACTATAGAAAAAGTGAAACTGGGCATACATAGTACATAGCCTAACAAGAACTCATGATAAATAGTGAAACCTGGTTAAACTCAGCGACCGACTCGCTCCAAAAAGAAAAAGGGGTTTTGCACTCGCCCGGTTTGGGGCCGAAATGGCCCGGGCGAGGAGGTAAGTTTCTTTATTTTTAGAAAGTCCTAAAATTTTGTTTGAAAGCGGGGACACAATGTGTTTCTCCCGCAAAGGCGGTTCCTAGCGATAACGCAGGGGCAAGGTGTAGTTCTATCTCTTTTAGACAATGGTCTTGAGGGAAGACCATTGCGTAGCGTTATGGTGAACACTGCTAAATTTCGCTGTTTATAAAATTTAGACTAGGAGCTCAACATTGGCGTATCACTGTCAGGCAGTGCGTTCGCGGCACCAACGAGATCGTCGGAATTTTGGTCGGCTGGGGGTCTCATTCCCCTGGCCAAATTTTGTGATGATGGAAGTCGTGGGGGCGGGCAGCTACCGTTTCTCCGGTCAGTCGTCCTAATGAGATGGGTGTACGAACGAGATGCCTATCGAGTGTGTCGCCTAAATGCTCTAAAATCGGATTCACGTAACTGAGTCAAGATGATTCCGAGACAACATTCCGTGAAAGCAGCCACCTTAAGCTCAAGGTAACGTCCCTAGAATTTGTTTAGTCTTTTAAGTCCCCAAATTTTCTTAACTCAATGGAATAGAACAAATTTACGGGGCTTTCGAAAGCCCGACGGAGGCTAGTCCTCCGTCCCTAATCTGCGTTTCTGTCAAAGCTGAAACACGGCATGAGCATTGAACGATCAACTAAGCTGCAAATTTGGAAGCCGTAATCAAAAACCCGTTGAACAATTCCTTACTTCTGTGAAATACACGTTCAAGAAATTTTACCGTGGTCGGCTCAGGAAAAGTCGTTGATCCTAACTCAAGAACAGCAAGACATGTAAAGTCTGGACGGGAAGCGTCCATTTCACTGTTTTCTACCTATGACCACGGGGAATCAGAAAGACTTCGCATTGGTTTGATCAGTCCTCACTGCACTCTATACGGGTACATCCCGAATCGCCTAACGTCTCCTACGTCGGAACTCGATTTTAGTGATTGATTCCAGAAATGGATTGTGTGTAGCATTTCGGTGGGTACCCGGGAGTTAGAATCCGAACGAGATTGTTTCTACCTAGGTACGAAGGGTGCGCTACATTCCGGGGAAGCTAAACGAATAGTCTGTTACTCTTCAGTTAACAGGGAAAATAAACCCCTATGATCGCCAGACCTTCATCATACTTACGAATGTTGATCCTTGGATCTGCACCAGCTGAACCCCCTTCGCGAGGCATACACCTACGCGGGAATCCTTCGCCCATCGAGTCGATCCGAGGCAAACGAAAAGCGAAAACAAACAGAGCTGCGTGAAAACTAAACACGTTAAAACAGTGCGTCGGAGCCGGTCAGTAAAGTCGATCGAACTCCGCGCTGTCGAAGTCGAACTGATTCCAAGATTTCACGCGTTGGTTGTAACCTCGAAAATTTCGCCTGTAGTTAAAGATGGCGATTTTGTCGCCGTCCAATCATTGGCGATTTCTTGACGCCCACTTTTTTGGGTTTTCTGTCCAGTGTCCAATTGGCGACACTTCCGGAAAATCGAATCTTGACGGCTACCGTAAACCGTCGATGTCCTTAAAGAGAGTCGGCTTCAATCAAACTTGCCGACTTTAAGTTTGGATCTACCGAGTACTCGGAAGTTGACCATCCGTGATTTTTGTCCAAATTTTCCCAAGAAAAGTAGATTTTGAAGTCCCTATTTCCCGTCCTCACCGCCGGATGTCCAGCGAAATCGGATCCTAAACTCACAATATTTGAACAGTTTCCGGTCCCAGCTTGACTTAAACTATTGCAATTTCTTTCTTCAACCCCAATTAGCTTGACAATCTGCTCATATTTTGACTATTTGCTCTTCCCAGCCCATCCGAGTCGGCAAACATCAACTCGGCCTTTGTGGATTTCGACTTGCCGCCCTCCTAATTAAGCTAAATTGAATTTGGAAAGTGACCCCAACTCGCGAGGACACCTTAGAACGTCAGGAGAAATCAAGCTAATTTCTAATTTTCATGCGAGTATGTATGCTTCAACGCCACGCCGGGGGGGAACCGACAACGAGAGAACGCCCGTCTCGAGGTTAAAGACGGGGCAGGCCCTGCCGTAGTCCTAACTGGTCAGGCGCCCAGTTCCAGGGCCCCTAGAGTCCGCGGGAGGGCCCTAAAGTTGCCCCCGTTCGTCCTATCCGTATGTATCTCGTCCGACCGTAAAACCCTGAAATTTTAGCGATTTTTGTCTGTTTTGTCCTCGTCCGTCCGCTGTTATGTCGTGTCCTTATATATAGATTTATATATATATAATACTTACATATTAACATAATATATATATATATATATAAACATATATGTCTACACACAAGTATACACATATACGAATACACACATTACACACAGTAGACATAGCGGCGTCCTGAGCGACAGAAAGGTCGCTCTGGATAAATACATACATAAAATACGTCAAACACAACAACAACAACGGCGACAAAGAAGAAAACCGACCAGAAACGTCGGTTGGAGAGAGAACGAGGACAAAAAGCGAAAGGACAGCGAGGACACGAGGAGACGACGAAAGGGTGCGGGTAGGGTGGCGGGACAAGGGGAATCCAGTGGGATTTTCGGGGGGCTGGGGTCAGATCCGATCCCAGGACGGAAAACGGGGTCGATTGATACCAAACACAAGGGGGTTAGGCGTAGAAGCGAGTCGGGACCCACATATGGGTTCCGATGTATATTAGCATGGGGAGCTGTAGCGGGCTCTCCTGCGTTAACGGTTGGGCGGAGCGACGCCCGCCGGGTATCGTTGCACTCGTGGTCCAACGGCGATTTGAACGAGGGGTGATATGGCTACTGGGGCGGCAGGAGTAGGAACGGTACTAAAATCGCGGCGATTAGAGAGAGTGATGGCGCGGTAGGGTTAACGGGGCGGCGGACCGAGACCCGCCGGGTATTTTTGGAAATATCTCATCGAGACGAATCCAATGAGGGGCGGTTCGCCCCTTTTAGAGTTTAGCGAAAAATCTCGAATTATCGGTGCCCATCAGCAGTTGGCAGCAGCTTTCTAGGCATCTTTGAGTGACTGCAGCGAGTCAGCAGGGACTCGGACGGCGGTCCGGCACAGATCGTTGGATTCAGTTAGTCACGATGAACAAAACGAGGGGTTGCATGCACCGGTTCTGACGCGGGGTAAGGCAACGAGGATGTCGGAAAGTGGGGTTTGTATTAGTTGCATACTACAGTGGGCTACAGAAGCGAGGCGGTTTTGCCTAACTAGTTGTCCACAGGGCACACACATAAATACATACATGTACATATTTTATATATGATATGTCCTAACTACATGGAAGGTAGCAGTCCGGATTCCACGTTGACAATCCTACCTAGCGTAAGTAGCGATTGTCTCCACACGTTACAAGCGAAGTTCTGGCGGTGTCCGGCGCGGTTTTGGATGTCCCCTCACAATTCCCCAAAGTGTTCTACCAGTCTGCTCCGGTTATTTTCCGGGTCATGGTACCATAGTCGGTGGCGGGCCATCAAATTAACCCGTCATCCGGCGTCCCTTTTAATCGCGAAGGCTACCAAAAGTATGCTTTCCGCTTGTTGCGACTTGTTGTTTTCCGTAACCATTACTTAGTCTATCGTTAAAACCAAGTAAATTTAATATTTTTAATTTCAGTTTTAACAAACTTGTTTTCCTGAACGTGCAGCTAGGGGCCTCCTATTCCCGGACGGTCGTAACCGTCAACCTATAGCACATAGTGTCTGCTGGTTGGTTTTCAACCAATTTCCAGTTTCCGTCGGTGTGGGGCTTCATTTTCAGTCTTACAGGTCGGTTGAGGCGGCTCATTTCCTTATAATCTAGTCGGATCGTAACACTCGTCCCGGTCAAAATAGTCAGTCACAACAACGGAATACAGCATGTTACACGAGACGGTTCAATGCTACGGCATTTTATACAAACTGTGCAATGATGCGGCGTTTCTTACAAACTGTACAATGATACGGCACTTCATACAAACTGTGCAATGATACGGCGTTTCATACAAACTGTACAATGATACGGCATTTCATACAAACTGTGCAATGATACGGCATTTCATACAAACTGTACAATGATACGGCATTTTTACATAAACTGTTCAATGATACGGCATTTTTATACAACTATTCAATGACACGGTACTTTTTATACAATCTATTCAATGATACGGTATTTTTTATACAAACTATTCAATGACACGGTATTTTTATACAAACTATTCAATGATACGGTATTTTTATACAAACTATGCAATGATACGGCATTTTTATACAAACTATACAATGATACGGTATTTTTATACAAGTCGACCGAACTCCGCGCTGTTGAAGTCGAACTGATTCCAAGATTCGACGCGTTGGTCGTAACCTCGAAATTTTCGCCTGTAGTTAAAGATGGCGATTTTGTCGCCGTCCAATCTTTGACGATTTCTTGACGCCCACTTTTTATACAAACTATTCAATGACACGGTATTTTTATACAAACTATTCAATGATACGGTATTTTTATACAAACTATGCAATGATACGGCATTTTTATACAAACTATACAATGATACGGTATTTTTATACAAGTCGACCGAACTCCGCGCTGTTGAAGTCGAACTGATTCCAAGATTCGACGCGTTGGTCGTAACCTCGAAATTTTCGCCTGTAGTTAAAGATGGCGATTTTGTCGCCGTCCAATCTTTGACGATTTCTTGACGCCCACTTTTTTGGGTTTTCTGTCCAGTGTCCAATTGGGGACACTTCCGGAGAATCGAATCTTGATGGCTACCGTAAACCGTCGATGTCCTTAAAGAGAGTCGGCTTTAATTAAATTTGCCGACTTTAAGTTTGAATCTTCCGAGTACTCGGAAGTTGACCATCTGTGATTTTTGTCCAAATTTTCCCAAGAAAAGTAGATTTTGAAGTCCCTATTTCTCGTCCTCATCGCCGGATGTCCAGCGAAATCGGATCCTAAACTCACAATATTTGAACAGTTTCCGGTCCCAGTTTGACTTAAGCTATTGCAAATACTTTCGGGTCACGCAATTTCCTTCTTCAACCCCAATTAGCGTGACAATCTGCTCATATTTTGACTATTTGCTCTTCCCAGCCCATCCGAGTCGGCAAACATCAACTCGACCTTTGTGGTTTTCGACTTGCCGCCCTCCTAAGTAAGCTAAATTGAATTTGGAAAGTGACCCCAACTCGCGAGGACACCTTAGAACGTCAGGAGAAATCAAGCTAATTTCTAATTTTCATGCGAGTATGTATGCTTCAACGCCGCGCCGGGGGGGAACCGACGACGAGAGAACGCCCGTCTCGAGGTTAAAGACGGGGCAGACCCTGCCGTACTCCTAACTGGTCAGGCGCCCAGCTCCAGGGCCCCTAGAGTCCGCGGGAGGGCCCTAAAGTAGCCCCCCGTTCGACCTATCCGTATGTATCTTGTCCGTCCGTAAAACTCTGAAATTTTAGCGATTTTTGTCTGTTTTGACCTCGTCCGTCCGCTGTTATGTCGTGTCCTTATATATAGATATATACATATATAATACTTACATATTAACATAATATATATATAAACATATATTTCTACACACAAGTATACACATATACGAATACACACATTACACACAGTAGACATAGCGGCGTCCTGAGCGAAATAAATGTCGCTCAGGATAGATGTCGTAGGCATAAAGGATACGTCAAACACAACAACAACAACGGCGACAAAGCAGAAAACCGACCAGAAACGTCGGTTAGAGAGAGAACGAGGACAAAAAGCGAAAGGACAGCGAGGACACGAGGAGACGACGAAAGGGTGCAGGTAGGGTGGCGGGACAATTGGAATCCAGTGGGATTTTCGGGGGGCTGGGGTAAGATCCAAATCCATTGAAAAACGGAGTCAATGTAGATACCAAACACAAGGGGGTTAGGCATAGAAGCGAGTCGGGACCCACATATGGGTTCCGATGTATATTAATATGGGGAGCTGTAGCGGGCTCTTCTGCGTTAACGGTTGGGCGGAGCGACGCCCGCCGGGTATCGTTGGACTCGTGGTCCAACGGCGATTTGAACGAGGGGTGATATGGCTACTGGGGCGGCAGGAGTAGGAACGGTACTAAAATCGCGGCGATTAGAGAGAGTGATGGCTACGGTAGGGGCGCGTTTGTTGGTCGTCCAGGGTTAACGGGGCGGCGGACCGAGACCCGCCGGGTATTTTTGGAAATATCTCATCGAGATGAATCCAATGAGGGGCGGTTCGCCCATTTTAGAGTGGAGCGAAAAATCTCGAATTATCGGTGCCCATCAGCAGTTGGCAGCAGCTTTCTAGGCATCTTTGAGTGACTGCAGCGAGTCAGCAGGGACTCGGACGGCGGTCACAGATCGTTGGATTCAGTTAGTCACGCTGAACAAAACGAGGGGTTGCATGCACCGGTTCTGACGCGGGGTAAGGCAACGAGGATGTCGGAAAGTGGGGTTTGTATTAGTTGCATACTACAGTGGGCTACAGAAGCGAGGCGGTTTTGCATAACTAGTCGTCCACAGGGCACACACATAAATACATACATGTACATATTTTATATATGATATGTCCTAACTACATGGAAGGTAGCAGTCCGGATTCCACGTTGACAATCCTACCTAGCGTAAGTAGCGATTGTCTCCACACGTTACAAGCGAAGTTCTGGCGGTGTCCGGCGCGGTTTTGGATGTCCCCTCACAATTCCCCAAAGTGTTCTACCAGTCTGCTCCGGTTATTTTCCGGGTCATGGTACCATAGTCGGTGGCGGACCATCAAATTAACCCGTCATCCGGCGTCCCTTTTAATCGCGAAGGCTACCAAAAGTATGCTTTTGCTTGTTGCGACTTGTTGTTTTCCGTAACTATTACTTAGTCTATCGTTAAAACCAAGTAAATTTAATATTTTTGATTTCAGTCTTAACAACCGTGTTTTCCTGAACGTGCAGCCAGGGGCCTACTATTACCGGACGGTCGTAACCGTCAACCTATAGCACATAGTGTCTCCTGGTTGGGCTTTCGACCAATTTCCAGTTTCCGTCGGTGTGGGGCTCCATTTTCAGTCTTACAGGTCGGTTGAGGCGGCTCATTTCCTTATAATCTAGTCGGATCGTAACACTCGTCCCGGTCAAAATAGTCAGTTACAACAACGGAATACAGCATGTTACACGAGACGGTTCAATGCTACGGCATTTTATACAAACTGTGCAATGATGCGGCGTTTCATACAAACTGTACAATAATACGGCATTTCATACAAACTGTGCAATGATACGGCGTTTCATACAAACTGTACAATAATACGGCATTTCATACAAACTGTGCAATGATACGGCATTCATTTTATACAAACTGTTCAATGATACGGCATTTTTACACAAGCTGTTCAATGATACGGCATTTTTATACAACTATTCAATGACACGGTACTTTTTATACAATCTATTCAATGATACGGTATTTTTTATACAAACTATTCAATGACACGGTATTTTTATACAAACTATTCAATGATACGGTATTTTTATACAAACTATGCAATGATACGGCATTTTTATACAAAATATTCAATGATACGGTATTTTTATACAAACATTTTTATGATACAACATTTTTATACAAACTGTTACGTGCCAACGCGTTCCACTACAATTTTGGGTGTAAAAGTCATGAAATGCTCGTGACAGGGCCGAAGCGGCCCTGTTACATATGAACATAGCTGGCTCGTCCACACAAATAACAAACAACAGCCCATAGCATTGGCAACAATAATAATGATACGTAAACGACATTACATTAGCCGGGCTCGTATCGCTTTAGTCTGTCTATGGTCAAAACACTGTACAGTGGCCGAAGACTGCCAAGAGGCAGCGTAAACAACAGAACCTCGCGCTGGTCCGCGCGAGGCTTATAATTTTGTAAAATATAAAAGCGCTTCAGGCGCTGCAAGTAAATAGGATTTTTTGTAAATTTTTGTTTATATTTCAGGAACGGAGCGGAGTATGCTGTTGGGGGCGAGTTCATATCCATGCTCTGGCTGGTCGCCTACTGATAAAAGAGTTAAATTTAATGTAGCTCCCCCAGGAGGCCCGTTAGAGGCCGTTTTTTACGTGCAAAACAGTGAAATTTTGGGTCCCGACTGAGTTATGGGGGTCCTGCAGAGACTCGTTGGGGCGCGTGGCCCCAGTCTCCAGTGGGATGATTAGTATAGGACCCAATTAAGGTACAGGGCTCGAAAAATCGGGGAGTTTTGGTTTGAGTTGTAGCAATTTGGGACCTTAAAGTTTGGGAGTTTAAACGCCAGATCGGGGGTTTATAAGTACTTACGGGGTGGGAGTAAATTGACACGGACGAGTAATTTTGAAGCCTTATAGGTCCCTAATTACGATGTTACCACCCCTTTTTGCCTGAACTACGAGAGGATCCCAAAATCTCTAAAATCATAAAACACGCCTTATAAGTCAAAGTTATTCCGGCGCTGGTTCAATTTAGATATCTTCTTACATATTCAAAACGTTCCGTAAAAATATATAACATAAGTATTTCATTTTCCTGCTTGTCAGGATAGGTCTTCCCAGGTCCCAAAACATCATGAAAGCTCAAAATCGCACTTTTGTTATGAGGATTTCGCACAGCACCCCGACCCATCCTGACACTTGGCATCATAACAGCATACATCGTATTATTTAACAACAAATATGTGTATGTATCATCTATGGATGCGCACCGGAGTCGACCCTAAGGCACCCAATCAACAAAACTGTTAAGTCGAATTGTGGTTGAAAATAAAATGTTGCCCCTTTTTCCCGGCCTCTCCGGTTACGCCTCCATGCCACGCTCAAATACAGATCAATAGCACAATTATGATTATTTATAACACAGTAACGACCCCGGGGATCGATCGGATACCTCAACAGCAGGATTTTGATTCGGTTCTGGTGCGAAATCACCCCGCACAGCTCGTGCTGGTGGAACGTGATTACATGATTACCACACAATAATATAACAATTGTTTATTTTATTTGGCATACCAATTACATGATACATCATAAAGTCTCTGGATCACGCTCCACCGGTATCCGATCGCCCTTTTTTAGTTGCATTTGCCATTTATTTGGCGTACTTTTGAATATTTAGAATCTGTCCAAAACTCGGGCTGTATATTACACATAAAATTAGAGTAGAACATATAATATTAAATTTTGGAAAAAAAACTGTACATAATATGGAATATGGAATATTAAATAGACCGTTAAAAAGCAAATTTCAGCGTGAATAGATTAGTTGTGTAACAGATCAGATTTGACGGTTAATCTTAGCCACCTGATTACAATGCTTCTTTGTATAAAATAACGTTCTAGAACACTGAAACGGGAAACAGGTGTTCTTCAACTAGCTAAATTACAAACTTGCTTACTGTCAGGATTATTTACAAGTTTAATAACGATGCAACATCGGCTAAACAGTCCTGTGTGAGTTTTTAGCCAGCGGTGCTGCGGCTAAGGGCCTTATACCCCAACCAGGGGTCCCCTACTCGAAGGTACTCACTACATACTGCAATATTGGCGAATGTTAAATATTCCGGATGTTAAAGCAGTTTCAAATGGTAGTAATTGGTGGATGTAATTATGATGATTCATGATGTATGATTTAGCAATTCTGACGTATTAGACAAAGTATAATGACACAGTGGAAACACCTAATCAGCTGCAAATAAAATTCTTTATTGGCGGTCCGAAACTCAGGCGCGGGTACCGCCCGACACCCACGGTATTCCCCCGTAACACGTCACCCGACATACTTCGAGCCCAAGGTAGTTTTTGCGGCGATCTCCCCCTCCGAACCGTCCACCCGCCCTTCCCCGGGACACGGCTACCTCCTAGGACCTTGAGTATGTATGGTTTTAATGTTTCTGTGTAGTTGTTGAATTTGAATGGCAAATCGCAAGTGGGTAATTTACACTGCTGTGTTTAAAGGCCTCACTGACACGGTGGTTAGGGGTACTCATTGGCATGAATTGAAGGCCTCATTCGCACGGCTTATAGGGGCTTCACCTAGACTAACCGTGGGCCTAGTAAAATTTCTACACGTTGCATTTCCAATCTAAAACGCTACATCTGCATAGAAATCTCAGTATCATAGAATGATTTCGCAACAATTTCAGTAATTTACATGCACGCTGAAATGAACTATAATATGTTTATAGCCGACATATATGTGCAACCATATTTATAAACCAAAATAATACTATATAATTATAATACATCACAAATATGATAATATAAAAGTTGGCCCTTACACGCAATGTACGCTTATTTCTACCGAAAGCTTACTGTCTCATTACTAGTTATTACTATCATCACGTCCAAAAATGACCTTTATCAAACAGTTGCTGGTGATAATGAACTAGTTCGATGTGGCCGTCGCAGCGACTTTGAATATAAATTTAGACCAATTTCAATTCGTCCTGCAAGCGAAAGTGATTTGGACGATGCTGGAGGTCGGTGTAGCGCAGGAATAGAAAACGAAAAATTATGCGACTTCATGGTTACTCTCAACGGCGATAGTTATTGCCATGTTGGGTATGGCACTGTAAGTTTATTCAGCCAAAGTAGTTTAGTGTCATTGTAAAAAAGGAGCAGAACGCCAAACGCGAACGAGTACAGATTGATAGATACCATCATTGTATGGAAAGAATTCTCACAAGTAGACGTTGTTTCTGTCCACAGGACTTGCATTATGGTGATAGCTGGAAACTCTTTCCGCATAATTTACGGGAATTTAGGAATTTTGCGTGCATGCGATTGAAAATTTCTCATACAGGGAAAAATTAAAAAGAAATTTTAAAAATTAAAAAGAAATTTTAAATTTTAAAAATTTTAAATTTAAAATTTAAATTTTAAATTTTCTTTAAATTTTATTTCTAAAATTTAAAATTTTAAATTTTAAAAATTAAAAAGAACGGTTCTATTTGACCCCCTCCTTCCCAGATCGAAATTCGAAACTTTGGAAACAGAGCGATCATTGTGTATCGATATGCGCCGTCTCGTGCACGAACAATTTAGGCCACCTTGGAACTGCTACTCAGATCCTGAAATCCCCTGCAAATGAACAACTAGCTCATATGCAGCCTAATGTCGAAACAAACTTCTTAGCTTTAGCACGCACCAATATAATAGCGTATTCATTTGGGCCTAAGATTGATAATGCTACTAGTCCTTTGCAAACAGGAACCATTATAGTGGGGACTATTTGCCATAAAGCTCTTATAACATCATATGTATACAGTCATACTTGGGCGAACTCCGAAGTCCCTGGAGGTAGACGATGCACAGGAATGTTCATCGCCAGGGGAGACCAGGTTGTTAGGCTGTCGGCGAGGAATAAATTTTTTAGAACTTGGCACTCATTTTCTCTAACTTTTCCCAATTTTGCTGAATATTTACTCATTTCTGCCAAAATTATCCGCGCGATGGGACGGGGAGGAGTGCGATTCCTCAGAAGGTGTACCTCCCAAAAGGAGGAACTGCGAAGCTTAGGGCCGGTACTCCGAGAGCATGTATGCTATACAGTATACTAATGAAAGGAAAACGCATTGCTTGAGTACAAAGCCCAGTTACGATTATGACCGATAGCGCCTAGCAGCATTATAACATGATCCTCGTAGATGTGGCTTCCACGATCTTTCAAATAGATTAAGAACTGTAACTTTTTAATTTTAACGTCTAGGAAAATATTTTTAATCCCATTTTGATTTCCGTTTGCAGCTAAATCACATAGAAATTGTAACTTTACAGTTCTCTGTGTTTACACATTGCTCACTCTAACAGCGACATAACGCTAAAACCTTTACAAGAACTTCCGAAGTTGGTGAAATAATATGACGCTATAACATCTAGACGATGTTAGAAAAGCGAACTCAAATCCCAGCAATTGTGCTTAATTTATATCATTAGTCAATGCATCAGTGGACGTACTGATACGACATCTATTGCCTTGAGCATATTCTTTAAAAGTACAACCAGCATTGCAAAAAAGAATCACCTAACAATTTTGGCAGTTAAATTGTTTCAGCAATTAATTGCGAAAACAAATGACAACGACGTTGAACTAGGAGATTTCAAACCTGCTGAATATGGATGGCAACGCTTTAATGGTCTCATAAATAGAATTTTCAAAATTGAGGTACAGTATTAATTTATTTGATTAAATGATTGAACTGCATTCGACGTTTTACCCACCGATCTACATCTGTTAGAGGTATATAAACCTGAGTAGGTTTCATTCTATAATTAGTCGTTCTGGTTTAATACACAAATTCAGCACAGAACAGTGGTTTTTACATTAGTTCTTGATTCATAAATGTATTTGTATTTTGTAAATAGTGATCAATTTGTTGCAATCGCAAGCAGCTGAACTCAGAGGTCTTGATGGAGTAGCCTGACAAGCAATTTAGCTCTTTCGATTGCCCAGCTAACCCTGAGGCGCAATACGTTATATCGTTAGAACAAAGACCAGCTTGTAGCAGGGGGTTCGGGGGGGGGATAGCCCCAAGACTTAGGCTTAGTGTATGTCTCATATAAAAACCCAAGCTTAGACTAAGCGTTAGTATATAGAGAACGGAAGGGCCAAAATGCATTACAATTTGGCCCCTCATAGTTACCTTGGCCGATCAGATTATGGGCGCAAACAAAGTGTCTCAATTTTAAATTCTGTAGAACTGAGCCCGGCTGAACATTTCGCAAGTCTGGATGATGTAGTTTCTGATATATGGGTGGTCTTCTGGTAAATGAAATTTTGTAGATTTTATACTGCTCTTTTGAATACGCTCACTTGATGGTGATATCGCCGAGCGATACGTTGGTGATACGTTATGAACTATTAATCTCAGTAAAACAAAGATATATACATTGTCTTTTATTCCATAAACATATGTTAGCTTTTAGAACAGCTTTAAAGGTAAATAGATTATAATTTTACAATAATAGTTTATCGAAATTCTGAAAGTATTCTCAAAAAGCAAGAAGCAATGCTGAGTTGTAGGTACTAAAAATCTCTACACCATCTATGAGCAATTGATTTTTCTGGCCTAAGTAGCCCTACACATAAAACGTTCCAATTTACTGGATTCCCACGGGTTCTTGCTGGTATATGCGAAATTAGAATATAATTCTAATTAGAATACATACATATATAGAATATAAATATATAGGTACATAATTAGGATATACAAATTTTCGTGAAAGTCGGAAAGTTCGGACCTTGCGTAGATCGATTTGACAACACTAAGCAACTTTGCTGGTATGGCTTCTAAGACCATCATGTTGAATAGCGACGTTCGATCGACGGAGTCGAATACCGGTTTAAATTCGACAAAACCACAAACCTTGGTCTCCGATATTCATGGTGAGTTTCGAGTGTTATGTTCAGACTGGAAATCTGGTCAAGGTAGCCCCGACCCGAGGGAAAACCAGCCTTGTTCTTTCTGGTCGCCATTTCCCGATGGATCTTGATCCTGTGAAAAATAGTCACCTATAATACGTATAAACAAATTTAAAGCCATGAGATTGGTTCGGCTCAACTCAAATATAATCCGGCTCGGCTGGGACCGGTTTTATTGGAAGTCGGCTCGGCTCGAAGGTTTCAACTTTCGGCCCGGCTCGGCTCGTTACCAGTTTGCCTCGGCTAGGCTCGGCTCGAAATCTCGCGGACCCAAATTGGATTTGGCGGACGTGGATATGTAAATGGATACACAAATGGATGTAATCTGACATACGTGATTACCGAGTACGGTATTAGAGGCTATTAACGTTTGCACAGTACTTTACCATCAGTAGAAGCGAATCTTACAGAATTGTAGCGAAGCGAGTCCTAATGGGTGTAAAATTTCTCAATTTTTTTAACGAGGACCTTATGTAATGGTAGCGCTCAGAACCTAGGACTGCACTTACTACACAAATAAAATAAGTACCTAACTTAATATTACTAAAATAAATATTAGTACGACAATAAAATAATGAATTGTTTGAATTGACAAGGTGGATCTAGGGATCCAAATCGTAAATTAATATTAATACTCGAGCAAACTTTATGAACCACAAGGTGGATCCGTCGATCCGGCCTAAGCTTTGCCTTAAGCTTAGGTCAACCTAGTCAAACAAATTTTCGGAGCATCCCTGTGCTCTCAATAGAAAATTTTAGGAGCAGACCGTCTGCTCTCGATAATCCCCAAAATTTGTTAATGTTGGAATCAGCGCTATGCCTTAGCCTGTAATAATTACTGCCTATCTAGAACAGTGTTATATAACAAGGTGCCGTGTGGCAATTAAGCTAAGAAATAAAATTTGAAATAAAAGAGACTCACTCTGAGATCTCCGATCGCGACTGACTCTGCGAACTAGCAGCTGCAGCTAACTCTGCAGTCGACGGCAGCAACTGCCACGCTGATCGAACTAAGAATATGCTTATATACCCTAAAATCTGGGATAACATTACCTAGACCAGCAGCAAAATTCTTATTTATAACAAATGTACGAATGCGGCTAAAAATAATTTTCAGATGCCTACAGCAAAGTAAAAAAACTAAGCGCATGACCATTTTAATAGTTTCTATCGCAACTGCAAACGAAAATTTATTATAATTTCCAAGAATCGAAACTAAAAATAAAACTCAGCATAAACTATTAATATTTTTACGACAAAAATATACATCAAGTTTCAGCCCAGTGTGGGCATCTTGTTATTTAACAATTTTGCTATACGAACTACAATTGTTTCTCTATCAAGAAAAAATATGCGAAACAAAGACCACATGCAGTTCACAAACAGAACGCTTGATAGCAGGCGATGTATAATTAGTTTCAGGAGAGTATATCATTGCTTCAGACAATGAATCTTGCAAATAATAACTAAAAACTGCTTAGAAATTTACGATTATGTCCATCAAGTAGCTTAAACCGAAGTAGGCCATTGTGAAACGAGCCATGGAATTCCATTTTCTTGCACCTCACAAAATATAGCATAGATCGCACTTCGGTGAGTATTAGCTAGTGCCAAAAGAAATCCCAGTTCCTCAAGCACCATCTTGTGAAACAATATTATGACTCAGCTCTCATGTTTTAGAGGGCATTCGTTATGTAAAGGTTTGCATTTAACAGTCGTCATCGACACAGAATCTCAAGTAATCGGTGTGTTAAATCGGATATCAGCATACCCACATCCCCACTATCTCATAGCAACTAGTATCTTAATTCATTCATAATTAATATGTACCGACATTGTTAGCTTATGGAAACAACATTGTTTTTACAATATTTGAATTGTAATCGCGGTTATCGTAATAATATATATACGAATTAGCCTACGCACATATATTATAAAACTGTATATTTTGCATATTTTTTCATGTTTTTGTCTTAAGCTAAAGTGTATACGATAAAAACATAATTCATGCGTCATTTGCTACGTATACATTTTTTGTAGTTACAGAACCGTTGTGCCAATAGACTTTGTAATTTTTAGCGCAGATGAAGTAAAACAACGAACTATATACCTTTGGCTATCTATCTTCAAAACCCAAGAATATCCTGCAGCTACACTTCTACTCTCAACACTGCTATATAAAATGTCGCCAAGCATTCAGCATAATAAAAACGTTTACACTTTGCTACAGAATCGTTAAAGAACACGAAGGCCCATAGCGAATGCTACGATTGGACAGCAAAGCCAGACGTCAGATACCGTGAGCCGATGATAATATACTCACTGAATATTATAACAATCCTCAGGTTGGCTGAGTTAGTGGCTGCGGTGCGTCTCAAACAGTGGCGGATATTCCTCGGCTCATCTCTATGACAGATCATTTGTTAGTCACAAGGCAATTTCTATTCCATTTGAGGCCTGGAGGATGAAATTTTGGTGTCTGCCCCTACGATAAATCACTGTGGTCAATGAAAATATGCGTATTTATAAAGGAAAAAATATAATTTTACCCTTCACTCCTTTAGGCAAGAGATGCACCAAGAGCCCACATTGAGGGCATTTAAAAATTTTTTCAAGCCAGCCCAATGAATGTAGTGCCCGCCAGGCCGCCCCCTTATACCAGTCCTTGGTCGAAGGCGATGTCATAAACATGTGCTACGACATCCCATTTTGCACTATTGTCGTAGACTCCACCCATATTTTTGAAACCCAAAATCTATACCACACCAGTACCATACCACCAAACTAGTACTCCGCTATGTTGGGCAGTGATTTCAGTTTTTGATGACAATGTCCATGTTCCTGGGAGCGGCCGATCATAGCAACTATGCTGAATTGCAAAGCTAAATGCAAACACACTATGTACATGACATTGTACATGGTTTGTACATATTATGTCACGGGCGTTTGGATAGATAACTCTATCGCACTATACAGCACAAATATATACTTTCTAAATCATACAACCTGGAGTATAACCAGTATAAATGTGAAACCATCAAAAATGCAATTGAAATTGAGCATCTGTACTACAAACTGCTTGACAAATGTGTTCTCTTACGCTAAAGACGAATCTGCGCGTCTTCAAGGAATCTCTGATTATAATACTAAGCTCCTTATTGTTGGATTTATCTTTTAGATAATACCAGACATTAATGTAACAAAAAAGATTTCGAAAAAAATAGATTTGGTTTTGCGTGGATTATTCGCTCGCTTTACAATGTTGATTAAGGCATCCGACAGGGCTGGGTGGTATTCGAGAAAAGATCCGATAAACGTGGTTTCCTACGCTGTAACTCAAACCTACTTGCCGCCAAGGAATCCATGATTATGGTAAAATCGCGTAGTGGCACTGTGCGCCACAGTATCAGTGGAACCCATTATTCACATTGATTATTTATGTGCGTCCATATCCACTACTTTACTCCTTAGAAGCTGTAATGCTCCAGGGCGCCAAATTGCTAATGCTGGCATAGCAGTTCCTCGCTCATAATAGGTACAGTCGCGACACTATCAACAAATTGGTGCAACTGTGACAGCAGCTTCTTCGAATTGGTGTAGCTGGAATGAGGCATCTACTAGTTGATGCACATGGCATGCCAGCATCCAAAAATTGACGCATTCGGTGTGATAATAGCTATTATTATGTCATTGTCCAGAAGGTAGATCGAATAAACACTGTAAAAAGCCTAAGTCAATTTGACTCAATTAAGCCATTCCTTTCCCGAATCAAAATGTCGCTACGGCATGCGAATAAATTCATCGTGGACTCACAATGTATTCACATGGTATACTTTGAACCCAGTGCGAGCCATTTCCACACAAAATAGACATTTATTAGATTTATCGATATGTTTTGCCAGAATGCGAGAAAATTATTGAATATGGTTTGATGTTGTCATCCATAGATAGATAGACGTGGTTTTTCCACAGTAACAGTGTTCTTCCATGATATACAAATGTTTATCGTGCTGTGTGCGAGCCGATTCGAGCCGGCTCGACTTTTTTACGTGTTGTGTACGGGCCGAGCCGACGTCGATACTTTCGAGCCGAGCCTGGGGCGGTACTTACCACCTCTACTAACTATTTAGTAGCTGTCGAAGTGTTGACGCCAACGTGCTCTGCGTTGCCCCACATCGCTGATGACATTACTTCTCAAATCAAGCCATCGTCTAGTGTTGCTTGAGCGAGCCGAGAATATTTTCCCGGCTAGTCTATATCCTCGTCTCCAGGTTGTCCAACACTACGTTAGATTAAAACAAAGTATTAAATTCACAACTCCCGTGACTTTTCAGTCTAACACTTTCCCAAATTTAACGTGTCCCCAAATTACCGTTTTCGTAGTTTCCATGATTTCTCACTTTCTCTGTTACCCCAATTCCCACCTTCCGAAATTATACCATTCTCTCAAATTTCCACTTTCCCTTTACTATGTTTCCCCCGCTTAATTGGTTTACCACTCGACAAATTTAATTGAATTTTCACAAATTTCAAAATTTCGGTGGGAGTTTGGAATTTTTAAATTCCAAAACAAGTTTGGCAGCCTTCAGGGTTTACTGTGGCCTATTTTCTTATCACTGTTATATAAATATGAATATATCTATCTTTTTTCTAGGTTTGCGACGACGATGGCTTTTTTCAAGGTAAAAATGATCACCTGTTCACTGTTGAATATTCACATTTAGTAAAAGGTTGTAAACGGCACATTTATCACGACAAAGACCAAAAGCATCCATTTGTATTTGATTTTGAAATTTGTTGTCGAGCAGTTCGAAAAAGACAAAATCAAAATCGTCGAAAACTTTATAACAATGACGTTGGCTATGATCAATTGTACGATTACGACTATGATGATGATAATGACTATGAATATCGAAAAAACAAATCCATATCGCTTTCTTGTTTGGAACACACAATAATTTTTCCTACATTACTGAGCGTATACGCAACTATAAAACATACTTTCCCATAGTCGGTGTAGAGAATTTCACCTTCCCCATACTTCCCCTATTTAACCACCACCATTCCTAGGTGAGGCCCCGCATTTCCACCCAACGCCATCTGAAATATATTGAGAAAAATGAAAAAAATACGAATAACTGGATCAAATTCGGGAAAGTTTGGTGAAAATTAGCGAAAATTGGAGAAAATAACAACAAAATTTGGGAAAATTGAGTTTATAATTTTGAAAAATTTATCGCCTACCTGCTCTATTCCACCCGTCTTCGGTCGATCACCTCGGAACCTCTCCAATTGGGACCATGTGCTCCACTAAGCAGACGTCTTCGCGTGCTGTTTTAAGTTAGTAATCGGTTTCCAGGGATTGGGTCCCATTCATGTCTACGTACGCACGGCTATATCATCCAGTTTCAAACCGAAAGGAAAGGATTTTCTGGGTGCTACATAGAACCTATAAATTTAAAAATTTGTATTTGATGCTAAGTTTGAACTCAGGGCCAAAGTAACCCTGAGGGGCTGAAATAAAATGCAGGCCATGCCGTGCTCGATATACTAAGCCTTAGTCTTAGCCTAAGCTAATGTCCTTATATGAGACATACACTAAGCCTAAGCCTAAGTTAGGGGGCTTCCGCCCCCGAACCTCGCGCTCTAAGATGTTTCTTTTTCTAACGTTATAACATACCGCCACTCAGAGTTACTTGGGCCGAACTCAGTAATTTCCTGGATGCTGGTTGTAACGCAGTAATTACCCAGTAATTTGAAAATGTATGGGCAAATTTATAAACACCCTGTGATTTTCCAGGGGTAATATAGACCCAGTAGTTTTAATTTTGCAGGACTAATTCAATCCCTATCCGTGTTAAAGTAGACAGACCATTAATAATGTACATTATACAAATATAGTAAAGGAAGATTTAAAATCGTATGTGTATTGACGGAACATTACTTTTCGCAAAAGTAAAATTTTAAATAAAGGTATAAATTACTTTGCTATGGTATATACGACAGCAAATTGTAGGTATTATAACATTAACTAATTATAACTATTATATACGTGACGTCCTCTTCGTTAGGTATGCCGGGCAGCCGAAAAGGCGGCGCCGGGATATAGGCCAACCCGGCCTAGGGGACGGCAATTGGGGATCCAGGGGAAATCCTTGGGTCATACTCTCCCCCGCCACCACCGGAACGTGCATAGGCGTTCAACGTCCATCGGCTGAAAGGACTAGATGATCTCGGCAGAAATAGGCCAGGGGAGTTATCGAAAAATTTCTCCAATGATCCCCAATATTGCCTGAAAATTTTCACTAGACTTCGGCCCAAATTTTTTCTAATGCAAAATTTTAAAATTTTTCGCCAGCCTCCGGCGTTCGTCTATTTGTGGGGAGGAGTGCGGCTTCCGGAATTTTCCAACCATGAAATCCCGGATGCTTCACTGGTGGCCACCTGGCGCAAAACCCTACCGTGTCGGGAACGTAAATATTCAGTGCACTCTGTACTTAATGAAATATTTAACTAAACGCCCAGTACAACACTGAAACGAAGTCATATTTCATTAGATATGTACGTGTTCCTATACTTGTAGGGCAATTTGTAAATCTGTTTTACGCGAACCATATA
>JASANE010009304.1:0-14733 GCA_030248225.1 Trileptium ribeirensis | reverse complement strand
CCATTGCTGTTCTTCGTTCAGTTACGTATAGTGATTTGATTGGGTTTACTATTCCAACTGGTCAATTCTTGATTACGTGTTTTTGCTTTCTTGCTTGGTTCTTGACTTGAAAACCAGTATCATGTTTTGTGTACTACTTACATATCGTTTGATTGATGCTTAGCTAATAATTTCGTTGATAGATTTTATGCTATGTCTCGTTTACGTTAAATTGTGTGCGCCGTGACCTAGCTATGTCTCAACAGTCTAGTTTCGCTTGTTGAGACAATCAACAGTCACGGCTGACTATCTGTTTTGTCCGAATTGACTTAGCTAGGTGCGTTTGATAAGCTGGGCGTCATGGCGGACTGGACTGGACAAATAGATGAGTCTCGGCGCACTATTGCCGCGCAAGACAGTTGTCAAAATGTAAATTTCGCGCATTGTACGACTGCTAAAATTGGGTTTCCCGCGCTGGACAACTGCCAAAATTTGAATTTACCACGCTGGACCAGTGTCAAAATGTGAATTTCCCGCGCTGGACAACTGCCAAAATTTAAATTTAAAGCGTTGAACAAGTGCCAAAATTTGAATTTCCCGCACAGGACAACTGCCAAAATTTGAATTTCCCGCGCTGGACAGTTGCCAAAATTTAAATTTACAGCGTTGGACAGCTGACAAAACATCATTTATACATTAAGATATCTACGTCCGATATGCTATACTGTGTTTTTGGGCTATTAAGGACATATTGTATAGTCAGCGCTGACTGATAAAAAATCCACACAGTCCCGGCAGACTGTCGCATATGTCCGTCGTCGTAGCTACGGTGTTACACGGACATGCGGACAGTCACCACCCACTATTAGGACATAGCTAGGTCACGGTGCACACAAATTAACGTAAATGAGCCACTAATTTCTTTCTAAAATGATAATTTTGTTGATTGTTAACTGTTGATTGTTGATTAATTTGTGAATGTTAACTTCTCTCAATAAGAAAAAGACAAACTGTGCGCATACATGCTCAAGGTCCTATGTCCCAGGTGTGGCGGGTGTTGCGGGGGTGGGATGAACGGTGGGGGTGCGTGGCAGGTCATGTAAGTTTTTGATTTTATAATGCTTCCTATTTTGCTCAACCTTCCCCTGTTTTTCCTAAAATGTTTCCTCGTTATTGCGAAACATTTTATTCTGTAGCTATGTTTGGCTATTCTATTACCATAATTTTTCTTTCATTTTGGCATTTTCACAACACCGGGGTGATGACATATGGGCGGCACTTTCGTTGTCAATGGGCTTGAACCACTTTCAAGAGGGGTGGATAGGCGCTTCGTGCGGAGAGAAAAGGTCCGACACCGCAGGCGGGTGAGGAACTCCACTACCCCTATGACCATGTATCGCAAATATGTTTTGGCAATCTTCGTCTGTAAACTAAGACGCAAACTATCAGCGAAGATTTAAATTGACAACTACTTACCGTCACTTGTGCGAGAACATAACTGCTGCATCAGATTTATAACATATACACTCTTAAAAATTAGAATTATATGTCATACATATATGTGTGCAGCGTCATACATAATTTGTGTGACCTAGTTTACATACACATTATATGTGTGAAAGTTCATACGTTTGTAGTGGAATAATATCAAAACAATTTTGTATGAAGGTTCATGAAGCGAAGCGGTTTTATCTATTGTCTGAATTTTCATATTAGTTTGTACGAAAAATACAGTTGTAGTTGATTGAAATTTATCAATTTATAGTACGAAATATGCAGCATAATGTAACAATCTTCACATATATCTGTATCAAATAGCATGCACGAGTTGTATGAATTTTAATATATATTGTATAAAACGCAATATATGCAATGTATGAATTTTAATATATATTTGTATGAAAAATAATATGTGTGTTGTATGAGATGAAACACATATAATGCATGAAGTTTTGTATATTTTTGTATTAATTACTAAAGTATATGTAATGTGTGAATTTTCACATATTTTTGTATTAATTTATATTTATTATATATGGTATTTGTTATATTTATATTATATTTATTATATTATTTGTATTTTATTTTTGTATAATTGTTTACCATACAAATTTATATGTATGATTTTGTCGGCATGTTGTAACAGAACAGTGTTATATAATAAATGTAACGTATCACAAAATTTAAGAGAGTAAACCAATAAATTCCTGAAAATTTTAGCCAAATGGAGCATCAATCTCGAAGCTTGAGAATGTAAAAACAGAAAAGACATTTTAAAATATGATCAAAACAGGCTTTATGAAATGATTTATCCCTCGAAGAAAATTTTGTAGGCTATCAATAGTATACTATATATAATGACAAAAGCATCAAAGTAAATACGGATTGTAGAATATCTCTTGATTTTTCTGGATACATACGCTGTTGTATCCGATGGTCGAAGCACAAGGACTCGAGAGTAAAGTAAAGAGATTTATTTGAAAACAAGTAGAAAGCAAATAAGTGGACGGCAATGCACAATCTGCACAATCGGAACACTCGGTACTCACGGTACACTGACTACCTCTGCTGGGCAGCAGTATATATTCCCGAACACACACATAGCTACAACATTCGAGAAACATATAAACAAACTTAAATTTTTAGAATTTTCTTCAATCCATGTTGTAAACAACATGAGCATGGAAGTTTCAAGAACAAATATTTTCGAGGAATAATCTGGAAACGTCATCACCATGACACCTCCTCGCTCAGCCTAAGGCTGACCGTGAAGGCGAAAAGTTCCTCTTTGGCTTTAGAATTTTCTTGGATTTGTTGGACTGTACGCGGGTGCCGCAGTTGCTGCTGGTGATTCCATCGGATATGCTTCGGGAGCTCCAGACGTGTCCACAGGTTCCATTTTACTGTGGTTCTGGGCTGATGGGTGTTCTCCAGGTTCATCACCTTCGATCGTGGGGTAGCGTGGTTGGAGTTGTCCGAGGTGTCCTCGCCAGGATGGGCTGCAGAGAATAACCTTTACGTTGAATGTGCGGGTCTTTTTCGCTTCTTGGTGACAGCTGGGACCTATCGGAGCTGACGGTCGCATCAGGGGCGATAGTATACCGCGTAGACAGGATCTCCCACTTGAAAAGATCGGATGATCTTTGAGACTTCATTTCGCTGAGATTTTGCAGCATCTCCGGCTGCTTTGCCTAGGGCGAGATGTGACGGAGTAGGAGCTAGGGTATAGATCTTGCTTCGGCGCTGTCGGGAGTTGAGGGGTTCGTTCGGAGAGTATTCACTGAAAATCGGGCTTCGCCGGTATTGCATCAGGAACTCAGGTAGGGCTTTCTTTGGGGGAAGCTGTGTACTCCCTCATGGCCTGCTTGAAAGTTGAATAAGTTGTTCCGCTGCTCCGTTAGTCGCAGGATGGTAAGGGACACCCGTAAGATGGTCGATTCCCTTGTCTTGACACCAGGACTGGAATTCTTCAAACAGCAAAGTTGCAGAGTTATTGGTCACCAGGGTATGTGGATATCCGAAGTGGGAGAAGTCTTGTTCCAAGAGGTCGCTGTTCGCTTTGCCGGTGAACAAGCTCGTCGCGTGTATGCATGGATACTAAGAGTAAGCATATACCAATTGAAACCCGTGATGTTGATTGCATTGTCCAGATGAACACGACTTCAGGGCTTTTCGGGCATCATCCGCTGGGGGATAGCAGTTTTCGAGGGTTTTTATGGTGTTGCCCACAAGGCACGCAATGGCGACACGTCGGTTGGATGTCAATGTCAATATTAGGCCAGTATACAGCGGTTCTAACAAGGTTCTTCATGCGCTTCATGCCAAAGTGTCCAAGTTTCAGATATCCAAAAAATGTTTTCGGAAGGTGGCTGGTATCACAACGCGTTTCCCAAAGATGAGGCATCCATTGCGTAGGCCAATATAGTCTTTGATCTGCCGGAAACGTTGCATCTCTGTACCCTCATAACTCTTCTGTTGTGGTGAGCCTGCGCGAGTAAATCGCGTGAAGGTAGCAATGATTCGATTCTTAAAAGGTTCACGGGCATGCGATTATTGATCTGCCGGGGTCACTTTCTAGGTGACGTTTTCTTTCGCGTAGACCATTTCAGCATCTTCGTCACTTTTTCTGCATCCTATTCAGCGTCCGGGTAAGACGGTAGGTCACTCAGGGAGTCTGCGTTCCCATGGCCTACGGGTGTTCGATGTAGTAATTAAATTAAATTTAATTAGATTAATTTTAATTAAATTAAATTAAAAAAGAATCAGTGTTGGAAATGTGACCCACGGATCACGGGTCACGGTTCAACTTTCTGAATATTTCCGGCGGATCAACGCGGGTCACGGGTAAAGTGCTTGACCCGTCTGACCCGTCCCCGGATCAGACCGGGTCACGACGTTCCTCAATACCTAAGGATTATGTGCCAACATATTCCGAATTTTCTGAGGACAATTTTACTAAGCAGTTCACCGCGACTCTACCATTTTATTGTATACGTACTAAGTGATTCCCAACTGCCATTTAGCCTTTAGCGCAAAAAATTCGAGAAAATATGGAACTTTATACCTAATACACAGCTCTATCTCACTTCTTTTGGATATGTTCAAGCCGAAACTTACGACGCCGGCGGCCCGAATGAATTTCTGTCGTTTCTGTACAATAATCTTATTGTGACTAGTACAATGGGAACATATAACGTAGCCATGAATGAAGAATCTATTTCTGGATTGCTTGTTTTTTAGGTGTCGGGGGTTCCCTAAGCTATATATATAAGCTGTCGGTGTCGGAGGGCTTATATGGCCAAACCACCCTAAATTTTGTTTCATTTCACTAAATAAATTTATTTTGAGTTTTAGCCTATTTTAATCTGGAAAGGACTTAGGACTTAGGTAATGGGATCCATGCAACGGGGGATTTGGGAGTTTCCAGACGGATCCAAAATCATGACTCATCGATCACGTGATCGACGCGACTCCATTGCTATTGGAATTGGAGTTGATTTGTTTTTCAGTTTGATTTGTTGCTTATTTGTTCTTTTGGCGACAGGTCGTATTTTGCAGCTCCGGTCATATTGGTTTATTGTATGTCACATCCAAAGAACGGCATGGTAATGGCGACGGTATTTGTAGCTTTTTAATCTTGTTCATAGTAGACCGCAACAAATTGCGTGGAAAGGAACGTCTTTTGGATTTATTTTATTATGCTGGCTCTGAGTTGAGTTCCATGAGTGTTGTGCTGGATAGCACGTCAACTAAAAATCACCTAGCGTCTCAATAGAAATAAATATCGATAAGTATAATAATACCAAGTATTATATAACCCTAATAATATTACCATACCACAAAATTGTTTGTACCGAGCTTACAGAACAAAGCCGTAAGGTTAAAAATAGTAGCAAATAAATTAATAGTACATAGAAAGTGTCAATTATCGGCCGTGTGTCGAATGAGAATTCCCCGGGATGAGCTCAGTACAGGGTAAACTTCGTACGCAAACCCGGCGAGAGTAAGGGGTTTGGATTAGAACGACCGATCTTAAGCTTTCCTTCTCCCATCGTAACCACATGTTGCGCATTCCGTACGGGCGCTGAAGTACTGAGAAAGACAAAGTTCCAACTAGGGTGTGTATGGCCTTCACAACCTAGCTCATAATATAACACTCTTGCATCCCGCCTGGATGTGCGTTACGTAAGATAGGGGTTATTATACAGCTTAATTCTAAAGACCTGGGCTCAGGCAAATAAATAGAATTACGGAGTGCTTCCGTCCGGGGCACTTTGTATTAACGTCAAAAGACAACTAATAAAATTCTAGATAACCTAAATCGTACGGGGTAATAAATAAGCGCGAAAGAAATGTCAGTAGAGCCGCATTTTTGGCAGAGCAATACAAAACGAGGAGTGAAATACTGTTATTCATAAGTCAGCGTAACCTAAAACTGTGCCGTGAAATCGTGGACTTGATATTTAACCGTTTTATAAATAAACATTTTTTATAGGAGGCTTTCAAAGTTTTGACCCGAGGGTGCCTATAAATAGTCACGCCGCCTCGCAAGACACAGATTGCAAACCCAAAAGACCGTGCGCCATATTCAATGTCCCTAAGGCATTCTACTGGCCACACCTCGTTCTCAACAATCTGCGTTGACGAACACCCTCCCATTTAAATACCGATAGCCGTCATAAAAATCCCATTCCAACCCCTACCCCATCTTTTAACCATAAAATAACATGATGACCACAACGCTTTGTAAAAGTGGTTTGAAGTTTAGAAAATCAGAAATCAATCCCAAGTGCTAAATAAGGCAGAAGCCAAAACAGAAGTTATCTATATAGTAGAGAGAATTAACAGACCCCGTATTTAAGGACGTTTTACGGTAGCCCTATCTAAAATCTAAAATATTAAATACCATTTCAGAGAACACCACTACAAATCAAAAAACACCGAACATAGGCCAACAAGCGATGCACCCGAGATTACAAAGACCGCTAGTATAATGGCGTCCATAACGGTGGAACAATCAACCAACACCAGTACCTCAACCACAACAACAATAAATCATGCACCCGTGGATGAAGCCGATACCGGTGATGCCAACACAGAGCGGCATGAGCTACCAGCAACCGATGGAAGAATACTATGGACCGATCGGAATGCCAAAACAATACCCCAAGCAATGTACCCCGGTGAGTAAAGAAAGCAAACAACGCAACACCAAATAAATTGGCACCAACAACAAAGTATGCCGATACCGGTGGCAAATAACAACAGTAAAACCCGACAAACGGTGACGAATCGAACTCTACCAAGAAACAATAATTGCGGGAAATTGGACCACAGAACATAACAACGCTTCCTAAAGAATGCAGGACGAAGCGCAAGAGGAATGCAAATGGAAAACCAACAACAGAATCCAAATCGATATAGAGTGGTACCAAATCGATCAAATCCACAGAATGAAAGAAGGAACAATCAACCGACAAGATCAAGCGGAGTAGAACAAACAAAGAATGTCGAAAAAGAACTAATGAAAATTAAAGATATATCGACAGAAGAAGAAAAAGAACAATTTATATGAATGAACCAAATAAAGGTTCACAATATGAATTTCTGAAAGAAGAAATTCAGTTCCTGGTATACTTCGTATCGAACCAAGGAATAGCAACGGATCCAGGAAAGATCGACAAGATACAAACTTTACGAAACCAAATGCCGCTACTCAACTCAAACATTTCTTGGGCCTAACCGGTTACTACAGACAGTTCAGACCCGACTACGGAACGATAGCACCACCTTATATGACACCACTAATAAACGATCAAGGGTGAAGAAGTTCACTCAACTGTGGACAGAAGAAACCCGGCAAGCGTTCGATACTTTGAAGACTAAGATACAACGCCTCTAGTGCTCGGATACCAGATTCATACAAGCAGTTTATCCTGTATAACGATACGAGCAAGCAAGGCATTGGATATATCCTATCCCTAGAAGAAGAAACGGAGAAAGAACACATAATTCACTACGGAAGCAACAAGTATTGCGACGAAGAAACTCGGTATTCAGTCACAGAACAAGAATGCCTAGCAGTAATTCGGGCGGTCCAACATTGCCGGCCGTACTTATTGGGAAATACACAACCATCATTACGGATCACGCGCCATTGGTCCAAATCCTGAGTAAGAAACGACCGTTGGAACAAATGACAATACGACTGGTTCGAATGACTAACAAGATTCTCATACAATCGTATACAAACCGAGACAATACCATCATAACGCCGATTGCAAGTCGAGAGCACCAATAGTCCCTGGAACCGAAAACGCAGTAGGTGAAGAAGCAAAGAATCAATACAAACCGCTAACGAACAGAAGAACAAGTGGAAATCAACAACAAGCGATTCAAATAAAGACCAAAGAAGCTAACAAGTAGAACCAGAAAGAAAAAACTCAAGGAAGATCAGCGTAAAGGAAACTAAAGAACAAAATACTATCAAGTAGCTGCAGTGGACCAAGAAGAATCAAATTCCGACTTGTCGTTAATATTAGAAACGGAGATACAAGTACAACCAACTCAAAGGGAAGACAGTAAATGGTCTTATATTGAAAGCCAAGAAGAAGCAGAAAGAAGCAAAGAATATATACGAGTGGTGGACGAAAAGTATACGACGGAAAGAAAAAGTTAAAAGAACCTACAACAGCGGCAAAAATAAGGAAAAGAAAAATCCGCAAGAAAGAAAAGACTTACAAAGCCAAAAGAAGGGTCCAATAAAAACGGAATTAAGGAGAAAGAACAACAACAGAAGATAAAGACCCTAGTAACCGTAAACGTAATAACAATTAGTGACGATAGTGTAGAAGAAGAACAACCATACGAAACTGGAGTCGAAACTTCAGAAGAAAAAGGAGACACTATATTCGAATTGCTGAATCAAGAAAGACAAGCTGAGCAACCACTATTACAACTCCGAAAGGGGCAAAAGAGGAAATTTCGAGTAAAACAGCTGGAAGAAACGGATCAAAGTCGGAAGAAACAAAAGAAACATAACAACACGGCGAAAGACAAGAGGAAAGAAGGCAATCAGAAGAAGAATTGGGGGAACCAGACGCACCCGAAGAACCAGAAATAAACGAAGCCGAGATGTATTCATAATACTTCAGACTGGAACCACCATGAACACCAGAAGAATAGGTGTGCACACAAAATGAAGACCAGTGTATTCATTAATTCAAGCACTATATCGAACACAATGAATTCTTAGATACAACCGCCGAATTCAAAGAGAAATGAATCGTTGCACATGAGCATCAATTTATCATCATTGGCGATATCGTATGCCGATTGAGAAGGAAGGAGCTACCACAACAAACTGAACCATGGGAGTTCCAAATCGCTGTACCTCCCGATTTTCGACGACGGTTAATTTAAAACCGCTCAAAGTCCTTGTTTCACCGCCGAGAATTTCACGAAAGAACTGGCGCAAATCAGAACAAAGAAAGCATATTCCGCCATAGCATCACCAAGCAAAATGATTGATCAGAAGACGGAACCAACGCTTAAAGCAATGATAAAAACCAATAACGGAAGTGGTTCCTGATAAATGGGACGAATTCTTGGAACTTTTGTGCTTTGCGTATAGAACAACGGCTCACGCTTCAACAGGCCAAACCCTATTCTTCTGTTTACATAGCCGAGATCCCGATTTACCCAGAGAAAACCCGATCCATGGATACCCAACGGCAACCACAGATACAAGGATACGCACCACAACCGATTGACAGATTAACAGCAGCACGGGAACGAGTACGAAAAAGACTATTTCTAGCGCAAAAACAGTATAAACAGTATTTCGATCGGAGAGTTACGGATAGAACGTTCAATAACGGCTATCTTGTTTTAATGAAAAACCCGAATAAATCTTCAATGGGCCTCTATAGCAGCTTTAACCAACCTGAATTCGATAGAATCTTTAGGGTCATCGAAGTCAAATTTCCAAATATTCTATTAGTGAACGTCGATAGCGCATCCCAAAAAAATGGTACATCTGCACAGAATTCACGCATTTTGGCGGTGACCCAGAAGATTACGCCTGTTACAAAGCTAAGTTAAGGCGTTCAAAAAGAATCACGCCAACGATTAGCCCCGAGGACTATTATTGTGGTAAATGTAGGTGTTCATGGAAAGAAGATAATGAAACAGGTCTCGTTATTAAATGGGTGCCACTCGATAGGTGTTTTCTGTGGTTCCACCAAGCATGCGTAGTACTACAGAATGACCACTTAGAAGCCCTATGGTATTGTCCCCCATGCTTTAAAATCTATACAACCCAAGAAAACATTTCACATGGAGTAGTACACGACCATACATATGGAGCTAGGTCTAAACAATTAATAGTATCATAAACCAATATTATAAACAGTGATTGTAAATAAAATTTTTGAATAACCCTAAGTCATGGTGCTTAAAGTATAACCTTAAAGAATAAACCTTAAAGAAATAAAAGTCGATTGTTTGAAGATTGTAAAATTTTATATTCTATATTTATTAGCTATAGACAAGATTATACTACTGGGTAATAAAATAAGGAGCATTCAATAAAGAATTGAATGAACAGTAGTAGAAGTAAATTATTGGCAGTGATGGTGGCAGCGATCCTGGTATGGGACAAAACGAACGAACAACGAGGCGTGGTGGAAGCAACAACTGATAAAACGAAAGGTAGCGAAATGACAAACCAAAAGACAATTCAGCTGAGCAGGCACCTCCTCGAACAACAACGTAAAAAGATCGTTAACGCGGTAGGAATCATAGAAATCGAACCAACAATCGGCGATCAAAAGAACGGTTCAACAGTAAGTGAACGAAAAGAGGTCGAACCAATAATCTGTGATCAAAAGAAAGATTCTACAATCGGTGAACCAAAGAAACAACCAACAATCGGAGAACAAAGGAGGAACGATTGACCTACGAAGCAGCGACAAATGAAGAACGTAACGAATCAAAAAATACGAAAGAGCAATGGGTAATCAAAAGAACAATCAACAATCGGTGGTAAAAAGAAGTAGCAACAATTGGTGAACGAAAACGGAGCGATAAAAGTAAACTATAGAATGGCTGTTCAACGACGATACCAATTCAATCACAAACCACGCCAAATGAGTTGTACACAGGGTTCCAGTGATACAAGAAGGTCGTTACATGTCACACGATGGAGACAACGGTGGACAAATTATCAAACGGTGTTCGGATTTAACCTTAACACCGGACAAGTGGCGATAATCATCAAAACAGACGAAAGCGCAAAGCAATTCGTCAAAATTATGCACCAGTCAAGAACGAATATCATCTCAGTGGCAACAGTGGTGCCAAAAGTTCCGCTGCTCGAACTGAAAATTGTAGCGGCGCAAAAAAATCGATCGAGGAATTCTTCGACGACAACGGCATACCCCCAGATTGTTTAACATGGATCAACGAGCAATTTTAGAGCTACATGACAAGCGAGTCAGTAGGCAAATCCGTCCGATATATGTCAATTCAAACGAGCGATGGCGAATTAGGCATCATTGATATCGATCAATTCGGTGAAAGAAGGCCCAACATGCTCTATAAAGAATTGAGACAAAAAAACAGTAACATCTTCTATGGAATGGCGTCAAAAACGAAGTACACATGTGGGACGCAATGTTCAAGGAAAAAGAACAGCCGTACCCAGCGGTGCTGGCGACAGTCGGCATGGGCGATCTACAAAGACTACACGTCGAACAAGAGAAGGCAACGAAGCAAGGTTTAGTAGAAAAAAGTCTTCAAAAAGAAGGGCGAGCAATACGAACAAATATACGACAGCAAGAAGCTGTTCGCATCAAATACGATCGCGATCGCCAAGGAGAGATATGGAACGAAAGCGCATGGACTATCACCCAAGTGGTCCAGTATTGTCATGACGCAACGTTATTGTTCCTGGTAGCACTCGCAAAGGCATGTCGATCAAATGAGATGAATATAACAACATCAGATCATAAAGAAGATTGGAGTCTGCTCGACAAGGTGATAAAGAAATAGCCATGGCACAGAACGCCAAGGGTACGAATCCAACCATGACCACAAACAACGGAAGAAGAGCAAAAGAAGCTGAAAGCATTCACAAAGATCCAGTAACAATTTGACAGAAAGATGAAACCACAGTGCAAGAAAAGAAACAGTTCGTAATCGGTATGTACGAACTGTACACGAAGATCGAACAGTCAAACAAAAGAAGTTGGACGCGAGCAAATTCCGACTGTGGCAGATCGATGAAGCAGTAGCCGAACAAGAAGAAAAGTTTAATCACATACAAAAAGAGGTCAACAATAAACAAGACGGCGACATTTCCACGAGATATACCAACAAAATACCATGGACCAAAACGAATCGAGAGAACAAGCTGAACTGATGAAACAAAGAGCGCAAATCGGAACCAGTACGGGCGATATCGGATTCCATTGGAGTTGATTTTCGGAAAAAGGAAGTTCGATAAAGATCTGAAAAGACGGAAGAAAGAGTGGCAATGGAAACCAAAGTATATCAAGATACGTATGCACGCAAGGAAGATCGACAACAGAAAACAGAGGAAGAATGACAGGAAGAAGCAAGAAAGACGATTTCTGAAAAATGTTATCGGCGGCAGGTTCGAAGGATCAGAAAGAAACTGACGAGCAAAAAGACCAATTCAACAATACAGTCACAACCTACAGACAGTGGCGAATGTTCTGAAAGAGGACGATACGCAGGAGATGCAACCTGATGAGTTGTATTCCGTCCGGGTACAGGTCATCAGGAAACACAGATGGTAAATGTCGACACGGAACAAGAAAAAGTACAGATTGACAGGTTTGCATCCCGTCCGGGTGCAGGTCGTCAAGAGGTACTAAAAGACCAAACAGTGCGACCTAGTGGGTTTGCATTCCGTCCGGGTGCAGGCCATCAGGAAACACAACCCGAAAAGATTGAAGCAAAACAAAGTGACAACATAATAACGCCACAAAAGAAAAAATGTCAAGGGAAGAATCAATGGTTGTAGATCCAAGGCCGCAAGAAAAAAGTCAATACTCAGAAGGAGAACTGGATTGTGACGAAGAAGAAGAAGAAACGATGCCTGAAAATGCGTTAATCTTAGAAGAAATCAACGATGATTGAGATGACCAATTAACATTGCCAGGAAACAATGTAACAAACCAATTACCGCATTTTATGAAACCTGTCGAGCCATCTATGCAATAACAAATAATACCGTAAAAACTGCGTAATACGCGATAACGAGGCTAAGATCCGAATTAAATGCCGATCGTTAGAAAAGACAAAAGAAGAAAATCGACGACGGTACAACTGTATATCCAAAATATTAAAGAATGGATGATGGAATTTACAAAGACCGAGACCGGGCAAGTACTAAACTTGCCGGAAGTAATGGCCACACTGAACGACTACGCCGAAATAATGGATAGTCAGATCCAATATTTGGTATCGAGAACGACACTACACTAAGGATTTAACAGCATAGAAACAGTGGGAAAGATAACCAAGGAAGTATTCAAAAATCGCGAAATATGGGTCAATAACGGGATCGCATTTAGTTATATCAAATGAAGAACCCACAACAAGAAAGTCGTCAGGGGAGAATAATAGAAGTGAACAAAGAAAAGAATTCTCCTGGTCATTTGATAAAATCATGAAAACTGATGCAAGGAATCCATGAGGCACAGCAACACTCTCTGGATACGCAAAACGGACAAGCCGAATTCCCAACTATCGAGCAGTTGTGACAACTTAATGATGTGGAGGAGGTAACGTTCCGTCCGGGCGTCGGATTACTCTAATCCACCTTAGTTGACCAGGATGTGCGAAAAATAGAAGAAGAATGAACCAGTCACATTCTGTCCGGAATACTGGAACGCTCGGAATCCACACCTTCTGAAAATGATCACTAAGACGCGGGGCAAAGGATCCAAAAGGACCGGTAATAACAAAGCGGCAACGACAAAGAACTATTAAAACGACGAAAGAGTGGCAACGAAAAAGAAATCGGTGCAACAACAAAGTATCGGCACATAGAATCGGTAACGACAAAGTATCGATACAGAAAACGAAACGAAAGAAACCGGTGTACAAAGAACCGGTGTATACATATTAGCCGAAACCACCGTCGAAGAACCGGTAAAATAGAAATTGGTCTCAACCCAACGACGACGAGGTCCCTCGACTCGAAGAATTTCCGGTGGACTCAACCTTCAACAAAACCGGTAAAGACAATTGCGAACCAAATAAAAGACGTGCCAATCGGAAGAACCGGATTCGAAACCAAAAAAGATGCCAAAGAACACTAACCCAAAGTATCGGTTTCAAACGAAAAACAAAAACTTTCACATCTTGATATTTTGTGTTTTTGTACTTATATATATTTTTGTTATTGTTTTGTGTATTTATTATATTTGTCTAATCATGCATTATCTTCAGGTAATCTTATTTACGGGGTACCAAATTCCAAAAAACTCTCTCTGACAAAGAAAGAAGAACAGGAAGTGAAGCAAGAGAAATGGGGATGGATATATCTGAAAGAAGGAATAAATATGGGAAAGAATTTGATTGAAAGAAAAAGGGATGGAAAAAGGGACTGGTAAATGAACGAAAATAAATTGGGAGCGTCAGTGGTAGATGTAAGATTTGGCGAAAGGGTGTAAATAATGAATCGAAAGAAACCAAAACGGTCTGGTAACTGACAGGGATAAAAGATGTTCGCACGGCCGTAAGAGGCAAAGTTAAGGAGTTTGGTCCATGGTGTGCCGGGGTTCCCCACATAATACGTGTCCCGTTAGCATCTTATGATCGTTTCATCATCTGGTTTTGGGTCCAGGACCAGGTATGCTAAAGAATGACATCAGTGGTAAATGCTCAACCGACAATCCGGGATGTCGGGTGTTCTCTAAGCTAGGAGGTGGTTTATAGGGCCAAACCACCATAAATTTCATTTAATTTTACTAAATAAATATATTTTTGTGTTTCGGCCTATGTTAATCCGGGGAAGCCTTAGCTAGTGGGGTCCAAACAATGGTGGGATTTGGGAGCTTCCATAAGGGTCCAAAAGCATGAGTGGTTGACCACGTGATCGACGCGACTCTGTTGCGATTGGCCCGGGGTGTTGATTTGTTCTTCAGTTTGATTTAGAGGTCAGTTGTTTATTTGTTCTTGTGGCGGCAGGTCGTGTTATTTTGTAGCTCTGGTTTATAT
>JASANE010009303.1:0-14627 GCA_030248225.1 Trileptium ribeirensis | reverse complement strand
AATCAGGGAGCGCTAGATGTCTGACTTATTATGTTGTGGTTTGTCATTGCTCAGACTATATAAATTTTAATTTTGTTCTGCGTTGTAATAAACATAAGATACCATTTTCGTCAAAAACCTTTCTATTCGTTAGTACTGGTTATTTTTTATCACATGGGCAAATATAAATTAAATGTTGAGAGTTTTTCTATTGTGCTTAACAGAATGATATTAAAAAATTTGCAACGGAAAACATAGACTCCATGAATTTTTTTAATTTCTCGATGTGTAATTTAACTAAAATAAATATTTGCTCTCCATATATGTATATAAGAACAGTTTTCGATCCAAAAATGATTAAAGTTGGATCATTTTACTCCAAAATGAAGATTTGTAGGCTTGTACGAAAGGTTACGCACCTTTGTGGGTGGAGCACTTCTAAAGATCAATTTCTACTTACTCAAAAATAGCTTGTTGATATTATGTCTGTTTATGGATTAAAAACGATTTTTAAAAAATTGTTGATTTTGGCTTTGTAAAGTATTTGTATAAAACTACTTTTGACTGAAAGGACGTTTTCGTTAGTCACAGTTAGCGTAAGCTACAAAGTGTACCACTATCGTGTGATAAGAAATAAGGCTCTCGAAAGTTCATTTACCCGTGTGATCACAATTTAAATTCGATATGGTCAGCTTCAAAAATTAAATATGATTAAAAGCTGGATTAGTGTTTGAACCAGAAAAATTACAAACAAAAAGGATTGACATATTTGAAAAATTATTTTCAAACCTAGAGGAAGGAGTTAACCCACACGTTCAATATTAGAATTAAATTTTAAGTTTGACAAATTGCATGGTTTTTGTTTAATTGAAAAAACTTAGTATTTCACAATTGGATGTGTGTACTGGTATTTATTGGTGTAATCGGAGAGGGGGCTTTCTCAGTTTTAAACTCATGTTGCTCGCGGAAAACCTTTCATGTCATCTGGGCTAGCCAGGTGATGAAAATCAGCCGTGTCCCTGAGGTCACACCACAGTGAGGACATACATGCCGGCAGGGGGGACGTAGCGGAGGGGTAACCCCCCTGAGGTCCGGACCCCCCCCCCCCCGAAAGGGGGGCTTGGCGAAAAAGTTTTGGTGTTAATGAGTTTGTTTATGTAGAAGAAAAAACCCCAGTATTATGCTCAGAATATGAGCTCCAAGAATTGTGTAACGAATTAATGCTTCGAAAAGGGTTTGTATTTTAATAATTTTTCTGCAAAATGCATTCATACGTGAAAAATGGGGCTGCGAGGACCAAAAATAAGGTCCTCACGACTAACCCCCTAGGAAAATTTGACCGGCCAGGGGGTTACCCCCCTGGGATAGCCGCGACACCCCCCCGTGGGGTGCTTGTACCCCCCTGGCATGACCGACCGCCGACATGTATGAGTGAGGATGTACTGTCGACGGCATCCCTGGTAGGCAGTTTCAACCAAGGCGGGCTGTGAGCAACAGGGTTTGCTGGACATTCTTAAATTGAATCTGTGCTCATGTTAGACCACTCAATCGGAAAAAATTCACACTCGATGTTTTGCTAGCGTGTCCTTTGCATATATGTTCTTTAGTGCGTAGTTACCGTTTGTCTTCGGCTAGGCTCCGGTTTGGTGGCGATCTAGCCGCGTGCATGCAATGCATCTTGTGCTCAAGGGTAAAAAATAAATCTTAGGTCGGTCCTCAAACCCTTCACCTATTTATTTTAAATATGTGATCTTTAAAACAATTTGTTTGCGAACTGGGATCCGGTTTAGTGGCCATCAAGTTTGGCTTTGTTTATTTGCATATGTTTTCTCATTGGCGTAATCCTGTGTAAAAATGGTCAGAAACAGTTTTTCTAGCGTGAATCCTAAATTTGTAGTTTTATCAAATCACATTTGTGTATGCAAATTCTATGTTTTGTGCCTTTGCACTATCGTGTGAAATTTTCTAGTTCATTTTAGAACCCAACTCAAGGAAGTTGCGGTATTTTTACTTATGGAAACCAAACAGTCCTATTTTTTTCTTCTCAGGTTATGTGGGTTCCCTAGCTTGACCCACAGGGAGAATTCATGTCCCTACGGATCGGCCGTTGTCCTCGCGTTTTCGCTGTTTATTGATGTCTTGACGACACACGCGGGGTATAAAGCCTCGTGTGTGCACTAAATTATTAAAAAATGTAACACACAGGGGGTGTATGTCCCTGTGTGCCGTTTCGATGTATACAAAATAGGAACACAGGAGGTGCAATGTCCCTGTGTGCTTCGGTATATTTTTATAATGATCACGCAGGGGATTTTATGTCAATGCGTGATCTCGGCTCATCTAAAATATTTACGCAGCATATGTAAGAGATTACAGTTTAGATTGTTGATTGGTTATTGTGTCTAAACAATTGGAAAAGATTTGTTGTTTTGATGCGCAGCACTTTATTTCTACTTTACTGAAATATTATTTGCAATTTTCCTTCGCATGCAACTACGTTTGCAACACCAGCACTGAACTGTTATTGTTTTACTTGACGCTGAAGTTTTTAATATGAAATTTTAATAGCAAACAGTCAACCGCAAATGAATAGTGTTTTATTTTACAATATATAAGCCGAAACTTCTACAGCTGACTGAAACCAATACAAGGAGTATATATTATAAACAATTTACCCTGTCGGAAACACATACTATGTGTCAAGAACTTTCGTTTGAAAACGAATAAGTTTTCTTCTTAAAAGAAGAATGTCACAGCAGTCATATTGCTATTAACAATGGAATTTATGCGCCTGGACTACATATAATTATTTAAATATAAACTTTACGACGGTTCAGCATAATATATGGCTTTTGAAACATGTTAAATTATTTGATTTCAACGTTTGCGAATATGCTGTCTATAAAATAGCAAGAACGAATTCAGACCTGGTAAAGTTGATAATATAATTTTCGATGTCATGAATTCTCGGAATTCCTAAACGTTTTCATCTCAGTTGTAGTCAACAAATCCGAGACGTTTGCTGCATGCCATTTTTGCCTGGCATGCCGACTCCAGCGGTCGGATCTGAAAAGGCTTTTATGACTATAACAGAAAAGTGCAGTGCAGTGCAATTAAAGCTTTAATGCACACTCTGACAGAAGGTGAAATCAATGTCACAGCCTGACGGCTGTGACAAAAATAATATATATAAAGTCGAGCTTATTAAAAAAATCTGACTATATAATATATGTATAATACATACTATATATTTATGCACCAATATATGCATGAGTAAACTCTATAAATTGCTAGAACGATATTCTTATCCTATTGATTTTGCGGATTGTGTAATCTGGGCAACCATCTATAAACATTCCACGAAAGATTGAGTGCCGGGAGGGAAGTTTAAGTAAGGTTATATAATATAGTAATCTTATTCCTGATCCCTGTAGACTGTATACGCTAAATTCGAGTGATGCGATTTGCGTCAGATATATAAATATTTGGCATCAAATAAGATAATCAACGCATCCGAAATCCAAAACGTTTATTCGCAATTTACAATTTGCAATTTAATCGCAAATTTGTGGACTCCACCGGTCCGACTATAGAGCAGGTGAACCGTGAAATATATGTTTGCATGTCTGTGTAAGCGTAAATACACTAGTTTAGGGTATAATAGTACATAGATCACCATGGTAAACATCTTTGCTTATTTTGCAGTAAAAATTCAATGATCTATTTTATTCTTTTCGGTATCCATGTAGGTGTGTAAATGTATGCATACGTATATTTTTTGTTGTGTGTATTTTATGAGTATCTGCTGTACAAAGACTTTGGAAAGTGAATAACGAGCAATTACATAATGAATATCGTCGCAAGAATATCTTTTCGGCCTACCACACATATAAAACCTGGGAACGTGTCTCCGTGCGATGATTGAACGTAATGCTATGACGTGATCGTGGATGATACTGTGCCAAAAATTGTGACATTTACGCTGATTGGTCATTCTGCACATACGATTGTGGTGGAAATGGGTTACTTTTCCTCTGGTCACTTATAAATTGCCCAGTATCTACACCACATCATATTCCGATAATGCCATAGCCGTGATGGTATGTTCAATTGCTACGTGCGCATTGTGGCCACGGTATATTATTCGAAAAGTGTAAACTTTTGCAAAGAACAATTGGCGTGAATTGGGGTTACTACGGTGCCGCATGGCGGGGTTGGTTAACAGTGCGATGCTTGATTGGTTTCAACGTGATAGACTATGCATAATGTAAAAAACTATTCCGTTAAAAGAAGACCGTGGCTGCTATTAATAATTGCCGGACAAGGAATGATTAGTTGGATTGATTGGTTATTGATTGAAATTTGAGTGAATGGTTCATGTGAATGATTGTAGTGTGTAATGTGGATAATGATGTATATAGTTAAGAAAATTTGGGGACAAATTGTAACACGGAGGAGGGAGTAATGTAACCATCAGTTGCCGTGGAAAGTAAATTCTCTAGAAACCCGGGGGTCGTATTAAGTCATGAACGCCAAACACGACGGGCCGAATCCCTTAACTTCACTTCAAATGAGCGAATTTGTTTTTTTATAAAATGTAGTGGGAACCTAAATGTAGTTGCGTCATCTATGCGTTTATACAGTGTGTTATGTTTGTAGAACGGGTTGTTTACCTGTGTGTATTGTAGTACATAGCATATATTATACAAACACGTGTGCATTTGTTTACTGTTTGTGTTTGTAAGAATTATATGAGTATGATATGGAAAATATGTATAATAGTGGGGCGACGTGTATATATTACATTTTGTGCCGTGTGTATAAAAATCATAAAAGATTTGTTGTTTTGAAAATAACAAAGTTCTCAGCATATTGTATCCATAGCAGAAATTTTTACAAATCCAGGCAGGAGGGGTGGTTTGGTCATATGTGGACTTTTACGCCAAATGCCACAGGGAACACTGTAGACCATCCACACCAAATATGGGCACCGCATCGTCCGCTAAGTAGTCTGGTAATAAGAATTTATTTTATTCTTGAAAATTATTAAGATTGAGAGAGTGCAAAACAACATAAAATTTTGCGATTTGTGTGCCGGGGCTATAGTTTGCTTACTTATCGGATCTGAGTGTAGCCCCTGAGTGCCTTAACTATTACACTTACATTAGCGGATATGTAAGATTTTCCGAAATTTGTTATGAGTTAAAGATTCCGAGAATTTCATAAAAAAGGGTTTCTCTAACGCCAAAATTAAAATTTATATTAGAGAAAGTATTTCACAATTCTAAGAATTCGCACCCGTGTGAAAACAGTTATACTAAAATCTAACGGCTTCGGGAGATTTTAGAACCAGGTTTAATTGGGTTCCTAGAATTAGGACGTTAAAAGATTATTTCAAGGGTTGTAACGTGAGCTTAGGGCCTCAGTTCGTATAATCAGTGAATCAAAACTAACTACCATAGTTCTCGCTGTCAATTGGTGTATTGTATCGTGCAATTTGCTGTTGCTGTGTATCCTGATATAATGTAAGTATTGTAAAGTGTAGTATTGGTATTAATTATATATACCTGATGTAATAAACATTTGTCGAACTGTCGTGATCAGTCTATGTTGGAATCGAATTTTGTCAGCTTGTGGGTTACATTTTGAATTTAGTTAAGACTCACGCGAGCTACATACGGTTATGTTATCTAGAGTCCCGCTGAACCATATTATACCTTTTCAAAGGGTTTCAAGGGCTTTACGGTCGACGACCCTGGTTTCCAGAATTGTAGTGTGCCTTCATTTGTTAGGTTATGAGTCACGTGCAGGCCATCAAGCATGGCGTATATATTATATTTCTCGGCATGTTGAATACGACGATTTGATTATCTACAATCACTGCGACTAGTTCATGTCTTTTCTAGTGGTTTTCGATGGATTTAGGGTCGTTGCACACCACTTCAAGAATAGTCTGTCTTCGGTTATTGAGTTATGTGTTACGTGTTAGGCATTAAGAATTATGTGTGCTTTCTAACCATATAACAACTGCCCCCGCTAGGATTTGAAAGCTTTTCAGCTTAACATAGGTTCGCGGTTGAATTCGACATTTAAGGCTGATATTCTCATGGCGGTGGCTACTCGACATTTTTGATGAAATTTTGCCAATTTCATAAAACCAAGGCTAACTTGTTTCAAATTTAGTGACTAACAGTAATGATCGATCTTCGTAGTCTGCGTAAAAGTGTACCATGACGTTTTGCAAAAATACAGATTATAACAACCAAATTTAATCTGATTCAGGCCCACAAGAAGCTCGTGGACCTTATGTTTTAGCCAATATGAAATCGAGATCAACTCAACGGTAACACAAAATGAGCACATTTGTATCGAAAACATGAGACAATTAGAATAACTGTTCCAAAGCCTTTAATTATAGTAGTTAAATATATACATAACACGGTGATAAAGCACCAGAAACTAAACACCTTCAGATGTTGGTAATCCGCAAAATAAAAAAATAACACCAAGTAATCAACTCAGTTGATTCTAAAATTCAATATTTTGTCGTACAGTCGTGGCGACCTTGTCTTTTAAACCTAAACGCAATTACTGTGAAACAGCATAATAATTGTATGAGCCTGCAATCAAATGGTGAATAGATTCGCACAAATTAAGTCGCGGGATAATGTTTCTTAAACCATAATGATATGCTTTTAGTTACAACTGGCACTGACAAACTCTGGCTTTACTGCTATGTAAAATGGTTTGATAATCACACTGGTTGTGCAGATTGTACATTCAGTTTGCTAAAGACTGCAAGGCTGCTACTCAGGAGATCTACGTAGTGAATATGCCGTACTGACCTCATATATAATTCAAAGAAACATAACCTCGTTAGAACACAAAAATTAACAAATCCTATTTCCGTAGTAGCTGAATAATTTATGTCAAACGTAAAAGTTTTAACGAGAATTTGCGGGCTTCTGCTTTAAAAGACTCACACCACAAAATTTAATCGCTATAAAAATGTTAAGGATGACTAAAGCAAATATCCAATACGAAACGGTGTACAGATTCAAAGGTACGATTGAATTAGTAACCTAATATTTTCCCATTTGAGGAATCCAAATTTTCACTTTGATAGTAGGCCTGGAGCAATGTGATTATTTGAAATTTGTAGTTATTTTCATAACCAGAAAGCACGGAAATGATAAAGCTGCTGTTAGCAATATTACCATGTCACCTTTATGGGCTTCCCCTTTTCCCGTCGGAAATTATATTACATTGTTGTGTGTGTCCCATGTATTACGACGACACAAACGACAAACGACACACACTTTGTATATTTTGTTTTTACCATTTTCCCGATTTCTCGTTTTCCCAAATTCCCATATTCTCAACCAGTACAATGTCAGAAGTCAGGTGAACGGGAAATTGGGAAAACGGGAAATTAGCAAAACGAAAAATCACGAAAATGAGAATTTATGAAAATTGGAAACTGGGGAAACGGGAATTTCCGGATCTTGACTTTGTTGCTTTCCAAGGTTTACATTTCCCATTTTAAGAACTTCCCTGTTTTTCAACATTTTTCCATTTCCCAATACTATGATTTCTCGAAAGATTCGTGTTTCAGCATTTCGCCCACATTTCGCGAAAAAGAGAAAGTTTACTCAGTCTTCATAGAAAATCAAGTAACCAAACAAAAAATAAATACATTTCAGTGTGTGTCTATTATGCAAGACACACTTTGAAATAAAATAAAATTTCCCGCAGGAAAACGGGAAGCCCCGGATGTTGTGTTGGACCGCAATAACCATCAGCCAACTTTACTTTAAACTATTCTTTCTTTGAATATTTTTATAGATAGTAGACAATGTGTACACAAAGTACTTTAACCTATCAACAGATAGATCATCATAATCTGGAATCGTAAAAAGATTATTAGTTTTCAATTTGGGTGTTTCAAAATTCTGTAAAACATATATATTATCAAGAGTGCGTTAAGCAAGAGTATGACACTTCGCTGTCTTCTGATATAAATCTCATTTTCGGCCTGACTCCCCGCATTGTGGTCATACGCAGACCCCAATTTGTGTGGGGGGAGCAGCTAGGACCCCCTCATTTTGTGTGTGTGGGGGAGCTAGAACCGGTAGCTGTTTATAAACACACATCGTCAAAACTTTTGTGTCCAACTGGAGTAATGCACTCTTAATATTATTATGTAACTAATGTTTGTTTAAATATTATCTGGACAAAATTTTGTTGAGATACCTACCACTCTGAAACTATAATTACTAATAAACTATAAACTAAAAATTAATTTCTGTTGAAATGCAAAGATTGTAAAACTTTCTCTATACTAACAGGTTGTTCAAATTTTACTATAGAATGTTGGTCTTAAATTTTCAATGTGCAAGTGCTTTTAACTAAATCAATATGTGTATATATGTAATAACAGTGACGCAGCTGCATGGCGCAACTTCCTAACACCATGCCCATACGACCCCTGCTATCGTAACCTCAAGGGCGGACCATGAATGCTAAAATTTTGATCGTATTTTTGGTCAGACCCAAGAACCTACGGAGCTTAGCAGGCCAGCAGGCGCGCTTCACGGGGTGTGTTCGTACCCCGCCGATTGGTTGAGCACGTGTCTAGTTTCTCTTATGATTTATGAGGTCCCCCAGCGAGGCTACCACCGACACCTGCTCACAGGTCATGGAGCCTAGCCGTTATTCCCTATCTTAGACTCATCGGAAGTTGTTTAGTTCTAACTAGTGGTGTTAAATGTTAGAATAAAAGATGAAAATATCCTTAGAAATTCGAGGCTCAAATTGATTTACCTGATTAAGATCTTGATATGCTCCGTGCTAGAGCATGGTAGCCTATATGGCATCCACAGGGTTCCGACAGGCCCTGGAAGTTTAATGTCGGATGATCAATGGCGTGGCCTGCTCCCTTCTATAAAGTCTATACTGATGAAAGTAGAATGAATCCCTAGTGAACTTTTCGAGTTATCGCCGTGAACGGGTCAAATTTTTGCGGATGTGCTCCTATTATTTTATTCCTTGATTCCAGTAGTAAAACGAAATAAATAAGTTAGAAGGCCATGCACGCCAGTACTTGTGACATTCTCGCACACAAGCCATGGCGAGCAGTGCCTGCTCGTCCGATCGGACAAACCGGAAATACCCTATCGTCTCCGTATCAAGTAAGCGGAACTCCGGGTTTGTGAAACAAAGATTATTACAACGATCAATAGATTACTATTGGGACGAGTGTTCCTTATTAAGTTCGAGAAACTTGACAGAACTCGCGACTAATGCTTTGGTTCGGTAAGACGGGGCGCAGGGCGCAGGATAGGCAAATAGAAACGGAGCGTGCTGATACCCGCGCGTGCGCGGACTAGGGGCGGTTGTCCCTGCTTCAGCTCAACGTTAGCGAACTAATCAGCTGTGCAGCGCAATAAGCAGGGGCCCTAGAGTGCTTTGGGAATTGCTCCTAAACGCGTGCCACCTCAAGTGATGAGTGTTTGCACGCAGCAACGGAAAAGCGGTGTCCGAGTCTGACTATTCAAGCTCTGCAACATAGCGGGGTCGCTACTTAGGGTAATGCCGACGATAAGTATTATGCGGGGAGTCCAACAGTTTACCCTAAAGATACACTAGCGGCATTGCCTACACCTAGGTTCATTCTATTGTATTTGACGACCTTACCTACCTAACAGTACGACTGACCGAACGGGAGGTAACGAGAACAAGGGGTGGAATAATTCGCCGGATTTGGACCAGGGGAACGCGGTCGCGGTGCTAAATGGCATGGTGCGTCCTTATAGGCAACTTTCAGGCCGCCCCCAGGGGCGAGCTCAGCTGATTGATTTCAATTTGATTCCCTGCTGGAATTTGGTGGCGGTACGTCCTACAGACCGTACGCATCTAGCCGACTGGTGACTCGACCTTATTTCCTACTCCTGGGGTCGTTTTGAATAGTCGGGCCAGGGGCGATCGGCCGCGGACGCATTCGCGTCTTTTGTTTTTTCTTTTGTTGCTGTTTTGTTGCCTATCTCTATTTCCTATCTTTTCTTATTACACTGCAGTATTGCAGTGCCTCAACTGACTGTAGTGCAGTTGAGTTATCATCAACTTAGTAGTCGATGTTGTCGTGTTCCTATGGCTGACTGGTTAATATACATAATTCTGCAGCGGGCTAGTCCGACGGAGACTAGTCCTCCGACCCTAATCTGCGTTTCTGTTCAAGCCCAAACACGGCATGGGCGTTGAACGATCAACTAAACTACAAATTTGGAAACCAAAACAACAAATCCTTAAGCTAGTCCCTGTTTCAGTGGCGTGTACGTTCGAGAAAATTTTACCGTGGTCGACTCAGGAATATTCGATAACCCTAGCTCAAAAGCAGCAAATCATGTAAAACTTGGACGAGAAGCGTCCGTTTCGGTGTGCCCTACCTAAGACCACGGGGAATCAGAAGGACTTCGACTTCGGTGGCTGCAATTTCAGTATTGTCCCGTGAAATCGTTCAGGATGCCCAAAACGGAACTCGACTTGCGAAGGCTTGTCAATGAACCTAATTAACTGCCTATGAATGGCCTTTCAATGTTACACCTGGGTAAATTAAACCCCCATACTCTCGATTCTCCTCTTGACTTACACTATTCGATCCGGAACGGCAGTCGCTAGTTCCCTTCCGCAAGAAGGAAGACGTCTACGCGGGTCCTCCAACCGTCGAATCCCATTCCAAACTCGCAAAAACAAAAACACGGGAAAACAGAAAAACAATGTGAAACCATACATCATAAGCTCTAGCGTCGGAGTCGGTCAGTAGAGTCAACCGAACTCCGCGCCGTCGAAGTCGAACTGATTCCAAGATTCGACGCGTTGGTCGTAACCTCGAAATTTTCGCCTGTAGTTAAGGATGGCGATTTTGTCGCCTACCAATCGTCATTCGTTGTCGCCTGCCCATTTTTTTCGGATCTTCCATGCTCGTCCAATTGGGGACACTTCCGACAATTTGAATCTGACAGCTACCGTAAGCCGTCAATGTCCTTAGAGAAATTCGACTTCAATCAACTTTGGCGACATCAATTTTGAACCCTCCGAGTACTCGGAAGTTGACCATCTGCGATTTTCGTCCCGATTTTCTCATGAAATGCAAACTCTGAAGTCCCAATTTCCCGTAATTATCGCCGGATGTTCACCGAAATCGGATCCTAAACTCACAACGCTTATACTGTTTCCGGTCCCAGCTTAATTCAAACTATCGAGAATACTTTCGTGTCACGCAATTCCCTTCTTCAGTCCCAATTAGCGTGACAATCTGTTCGACTTTTGACTGTTTGCTCTTCCCACCCCATCTCAACTGGGCGACTATTGACTCGCCCTTTGTGGTTTTCGAGTTGCCGCCCTCCTAATTAAGCAAAATTTAATTTGGAAGGTGACCCTCGCTCATGAGGACACCTTAAAACATCGAAAAAGCTCAAGCTTATTCAAAATTTCATGTGACTGCCTGTGTTTCAAAGTTTTGCCGGGGGGCGGAGGAACAGACGACGGGAAATCGGCCGTCTCGAGGCCAAAGACGGGGCAAACTCCAACGAGCTCCGAACCGGTCAGGGGCCCTACTCCAAGGCCCTTAGGGTCGGCGGGAGGGCCCTAAAGTCACCCCCCGTTTGTTCTAATCATCCGTATTTTGTCCGTCCGTAAAACTCTTTAAATTTTAACGCTTTTTATATGTGATGTCCTCGTCTGTCCGTTCTTATGTCGTGTCCTTATATACATATATGTGTACAATAGATACATATCAACAATACATATACATATATGTCTACACACACACAAATACACATGTACAAACACACACAACACACATTAGACATGATGGCGTCCTGAGCGACAGAAAGGTTGCTCAGGATAAACACACACGCACCACACACCGATAACAACAGCAACAAAAACAGCCGACCAAAGTGTCGGTTAGAGAGAGCGAGGACACGAAGACAAAAGAACAGCGAGGACACGAAGAGGGCGTGGGAAGGAAAGCGGGACAAGGGGAATCCCGGGGGATTTTCGAGGGGCTGGGGTAAAATTCTGTTCCAGGACGAAAAGTGGGGCCGATCGATACCAAACACGAGGGGGGACGTACTAGCGGGTCGGGACCCACTTATGGGTTCCGCTGTACATAAGTATGGGGAGCTTTAGCTGGATTAACGGTTGGGCGGAGCGACGCCCGCCGGGTATCGTTAGACTCGCCGTCAAACGGTGATTCGAATGAGGGGTGGTATCGCTGCCGGGGATTTTCGTCGAGACAAATCCAATGAGGGGCGGTTCGCCAATTTTGGAGTTGAGAGAAAAATCTCGAATCATCTGTGCCCACTAGTGGTTGGGAACAGAGATTTAGGCACCTTTGAGTGACCACAGCAGGTCAGCGGGAATTTGCACGGGGGTCCGGCGCACGTTAATGGACTCACCTAATCACTATGAACAAAACTGTATGCACCGGTTCAAAAGAGGAGTAGGACAACGAGGATGAAAAAAGGTGGGGATTTGCATCAGTCACATGTTACAACGGGGAAGCTAAGGAAACGGGGCGATTTCACCTGAAACAGTCGGCCAAGGGACACACATATATATATTTATATAGTCTGTCATAAATACATGGAAAGTAACAGTCCGGATTCTGCTTTGACAATCCAACTTAGCGTAAGTAGCGATTGTCTCTACACGTTACGAGCGAGGTCCATGCATTGTCCGGGGCGATTTTGGTGTCCAACAATAGTCCTCAAAATGTTCTACCAACATGCTCCGGTTATTCCCCGGATAATACTGCCCTAGACGGGTGCGGGCCATCAAATTAACCCGGTATCCGTCGTTCTTTGTAAGCTCAAAAGCTACCGTACGTGTAAATTTAGTTGGTTGCGAATTGTGATTTCTCTTGACCATGGCTTAGTACACATCTAAAACCACGTAAATTTGATATTTTTGAGTTCTGTCTAAATAAACTTGTTAATTTGAACGTGCAGCCAGGGGCCTCTATTCCCGGACGGTCATAACCGTCAAAGTTTTAACGTATAATGATGGCTGCTTGGGGTTCGGCGGGATTCCCTCATTTCCCATTGGTAAGGGCTCCCGGTTCTGTCTTACGCGTCGGATGAAACAGCTCAATTCTCTCTAATTCAGTCAAACAACAACACTCGTCCGGGCAAGAACGCGATTAATAAAGCAAAGATCATTCACTTAATGGTACACGATGTCAAAGCAAATCATAACCTTTTTATATATATACGAACCACTTTGTAAAATGCGACATTTTTACACACGAACCAATGATAAAATACGACCTTCTATATACGAACCAATGATAAAATACGACATTTTATAAACGAACCAGTATTAAAATACGACATTTTTATATACGAACCAGTGATAAAATACTACACTTTTATAAACGAACCAGTGGTAAAATACAACATTTTGTATACGAACCAGTGATAAAATACGACATTTTATAAACGAACCAGTGATAAAATACAACATTTTATAAACGAACCAGTGTTAAACTACGATATTTTTATGTACGAACCAGTGATAATGCAGGTTTCACAGAATAATGAGTGCAAAAAGTGGACACTTTTGTCTCTAACAGCCGTCCGCAAGAAACTAAAATCTCTAATGGACGGCTATATGATATTTTAGTTTCTTGAAACCGGCTGCTAGAAATTTTTGTCTTTAATAACTGCTTGTTAGATATTTAAATCTCTAACAGATAGCTGTAAGAGATTTTAGTCTTATACAGATAGCCAATAAATACAAAAATCTCTAACAACTAGCTGTTAGAGAATAAAATCTCTTGCAGCTAGTCATAACAGATTATTGTCTCTAATGGCTAGCTGTTAGAAACGTTTGTCTCTTACAGCCAGCTATAAAATACAATTGTCTCTAACGGCTGTCCATTAGAATTTGAAATATCTAACGGTTGGCTGTAAGACATTTTTGTATTTTACAGCTGACTCTAAAGCAAAGGTGCTAAGCCGTTCCGTGACAAAAGACTTTTGACTGCTAGATGTTAGAGATTTTTGTCTCATTTGTCTAGCTTTTACAGATTATTGTGTTTCACGGGCATACGTAAGGTCGCATGTAGGAACTGACAATAAAGCTATGCTTACTGTATAGAGTGCCGATGCTTAATCTTCCAAGAAAGGAGAAACAAGAAAGATAAACATACAAAACCATTTTGGTTTGACATCGGATCTCCCGAGAAAAAATGGTATCGTGGTGTGCCTCCGGATTTGAAATAAAACCACATCTGAAGTAGCGCAGCGTTCCTTTCTCCCTTGTCCCAGATATTGCACCTATAAGCTAAAGAAACTGCTGCGTACTCAAATGAAGTGTACATATTAGACAGAAACATAGCTTATGTTTTTACCTAATACCAGAATTGTCGAAGGTCCCACAGAAAATTAAGTGAAGGATAGAAGGTTAACCAAAAGCGGTTGCGGAGTAGTCGGGTTTCCTGCGGTAGTATAGGCCTTACGAATGGGTCAGGGGCCGAGGACGGACCAGGGTTGGCTCACCAGCGGTTCTTATGCTGGAGCCGGTCCAGTTGGTGGTCCGGGCGCGGTCGAGCACCTCCAGGGTACCTCGACTCCTTCGGCCAC